>OX457043.1:5616974-5926974 GCA_949752735.1 Lumbricus terrestris | reverse complement strand
TTAAAGAGACAAAGATTAGGTTGCAATCTGATGGAAAGGGGAATCTCATTCCATGTTTGGGCCCCACTGTATTTAACAGAGAAGCGTCGGATATTGGTGTGGGCGTAGGAATACATGTATGTATGCATGCATGTATGTATGCATGTATGTATGTATGTATGTATGTATGTATGTATGTATGTATGTATGTATGTATGTATGTATGTAAGTATGCATGTATGTGTGCATGTATGTATGTATGTATGTATGTATGCATGCATGCATGTTTTGTATGTATGTATGTATGTATGTATGTATGGATGTATGTATGTATGTATGTATGTATGTATGTATGTATGTATGTATGTATGTATGTATGTATGTATGTATGTATGTATGTATGTATGTATGTATTTATGTATGCATTTATGTATGCATTTATGTATGTATGTATGTATGTATGTATGTATGTATGTATGTATGTATGTATGTATGTATGTATGTGTATGTACGTACGTACGTATGTATGTATGTATTTATGTATGCATGCATGCATGCATGTATGTATGTATGTATGTATGTATGTATGTATGTGTGTATGTATGTATGTATGTATGTATGTATGTATGTATGTATGTATGTATGTATGTATGTATGTATGTATGTATGTATGTATGTATGTATGTATGTATGTATGTATGTATGTATGTATGTATGTATGTATGATGGAATAGTCACAGAGACGGTTGAAAAAGAAATAACAGTAAATAACTTTAAAATAGCATAAAGATAATTCTGCGAAATAATTTTTTTTAAATACTATCGATACCATTTTATTATAGCTGCCACTGCTGCTGAAGCTTCTAGGCTATAACTACAATTATAATTATAATTATTAGAAGGTCACTATCTTGTGTACATCATTATTTTTGGGTCCTTGTAATTTGCTTTCAGGCAATCCGTGCGACGAGACCCCGTGTGCGAACGGTGCGAAGTGCACGCCTGGTAAGACGTACGCCGACTTCAAGTGCGAATGCATTAACGGCTGGACAGGAAAGAACTGCGATGAGGAACGTAAGTCACTGTTGCATGACATGACATGTTTCAGCATGACATTACCAAACATAACATGCTATGACATCTATTTCATCATCGACATCATCGTTGTCGTCATCATCATCATCGTCATTATCGTTACCATATCATCATCGTCATCGTCAACGTCAAGGTCAACGTCGTCGTCGTTGTCATCAACGTCATCATCACCATCTTCATCATCATCATCATCATCGGTGAAAGTATCTACGTATGTATCAATCAATCAATCGCATAAATTTATATAGCGCCCCTTCAAGATCTCTACTCCGATTTGCTCCCAACCCGGGCCTGGTCAAAAAGAAAGGTATTGAGAAGACGATAGAAAGAGCCAGCAGAGTCACGGGGAAGCGAAAGGAGAGACGCAGTGAGGCCATTCCAGATAGCTGGACCCACCACGGAAAATGCATACTATGTTTGTATGTATACATTATGTATGTATGTAGGCTATGTAGTATCATAGGCGCAACAACCCTGTGGGATCCACGGGGCGCGTCCCCCCAACTTTGAGTGGTCCCCTAACTTTATTATTATGGTTCCCCAACTTTTAGGACGTGATTCATTTGGTCCCCCCAACTTTTAGGACGTGATTGCACCTATGTGTGGTATGTATGTATGTATGTATGTATGTACGTATGTATGTATGTATGTATGTATGTATGTATGTATGTATGTATGTATGCATGTACATGTATGTATGTATGTATGTATGTATGTATGTATGTATGAATACATCATCGCCATCAGTATAATGAATATTTATTCACCGCAAGTTAATGCAACTATAGTTTCTAGAAAATGAAATGAAATTCCCTCGACGCTTAGAGTGAGGCGAGCCGAGAAATGTATGGAGGTAGATTTGGCATGGCTTTCCAAGCCAACATAACATGAGACAAGAAAAGTTTTGGTGTCATTACATAGCACAACATGACATAATAATGTAGCACAGCGTTATTATGGTCTAACAAACCGTAACATTGATTGAAATCACTTAAGAAATCATTATTGTTGAGTGATTTCTGTCCTCTATCATTTCAGTAGACCTAAACCTTCTTTTGGTAGTGCTTCTGCTACCTTTATGCTGTTTTTCTTGTGTAAATGGAAACAGCTAAGCCATGCAATCCGAACCCATGTAAGAATGGAGGTGAATGCAACGTTGGTTCGACATGGGATAAGCACGTCTGCATCTGCGTGAACGGTTACACCGGTGACAGTTGCGAGACTCCACCTCGTGAGTAGACCTACCATTAGCAGGGCAACATTTATTAACCTACCATAACAAATAACCATAGCCACAAAATTAACTTCAATATTTTACACGATCCATGCGTTTAAGTGAACTATTATATTGGCCAACAAAAGGCAACAGAGAAGGATCGTTGAAAGGGTTACACTGTCTTGAAGGTGAACTTTGAAAATAACGACCGATTATTGAAAATATTAGTTTTCTGGCGCTTAGTAGACTATAATAGGAATAGATTTTTTCAACATTTTGAGCTCACGGTAGCGATTAGTAGATTACGATTACGAGATCACAGGATTACGAGTACAAGATCGATTTCAAGATTACTATTACAAGATTGATTATGATTACAAGATTACGATTACTTGATTACGATTGCAAGCTAACGATAAAAATATTTCGATTAAAAGGTTATGACTACAAGATTACGATTGCAAGATAACTTGCTGTTGCTTGTGAATAGCGGACCCATGCGCTTCGAGCCCGTGCAGAAACGGTGGAGCCTGTAGCCAAGGTGCCACTTGGGATGCGTTTGTCTGTGCGTGCGTTGATGGTTGGACTGGTGACGTGTGTGAAGTACCACGTAAGATAACCTTCGTACTAATAGACTAAATATAATCTTATAGGCCTTGAATCAAGTTGAATGCGTGATGTTTGTTCCACTTGATACGTTCAAACTGGGCGTCATACAGCGATTTGTTCCAACTCAATAGTAATAATGACTAAATACAGCTTAGTTTCTGCTCTGGTCCTCAAGTCGGAACTGGGTCTTGCACAGAAATCTCTCAGAAATCTCAGCAGTTCTCTGTCTTATGCGCCTTCTCATCGATCGCATCTTCGTTCCCTGGACAGGTGTGAATTGTTTGCCCCACAAACTAGGAACATCTTTACTCAAACTCAATCCTTTATCATCATTGGACTCTCCTCCCTTTCCTCTTCCGCCACTCTTCACGGGACTCTTTTTTCTGGACCGAAAGCTACATCTCTCTCTCTCTCTCTCTCTCTCTCTCTCTCTCTCTCTCTCTCTCTCTCTCTCTCTTCTTCCCTCTCTGTCTGTCTCTGTCTCTGTATCTGTCTCTCTGTCTATCTATGTGTCTCTCTGCCTCGCTGCCTCTCTGTATCTCTGCCTGTCTAGTGTCTTTCTGTTTGTCTGTCTGCCTCTCTCTGTCTCTCTGTCTCTGTCTCTGCCATTACTAGATTACTACGATTAGTCTGTCTGTCTGCCTGTCTGTCTGTCTCTCTCTTCTTAAGAACTTGTTTTAAGGAATTGCTCACATAATAGTAATTGACTCAAGCGTTGCTTTATGTTTCTCATAAGCTGTACTTCATTGTACTTTTGATACTCTGTTTTTGACTTCTTTGAGTGATTTAGCAGTAGTGGCAGTAGTGGTTGTATTTTGTTGTTGTTGGTTGTTATTAAACTGTGGAAAAGCCATAACATCAAACTATCTACAAAGCTAAAGTTAATGAGGACGCTCATATGGCCAGTGATGATGTATGGTTGTGAGAGTTGGACAATCAAAAAGAGTGATGAGGATAGAATAAAGGCATTTGAAATGAAAGGTATAAAAAAATCCTTGGAATATCATGGACTGAGAAAAAACAAATGAATGGGTTCTGGAGACGGTTGGCATAGAAAGGAATCTACTGGAGTCAATTAAAGGAAGGAAGTTGTCATACTTCGGGCACATCATGAGGAAACATGGAGACTGCTTAGAGAAGGAGATTGTGCAAGGAACGGTTCCGGGAGCAAGATCAAGGGGAAGACCTAGGAAGAGGTGGTGGGACAACATGTGTGAATGGACGGGATTATCAACAGAGCAATTGTTGAGAGCAACCGAAGACAGGAGAGGATGGAGAAGAACTGTCCAAAATGCGACCAACCCTCGTGTCGAGGAAGGTTGAAGGCAAGGCAAGGCAAGGCAAGGTTGTTATTATTATTATTATTAAAACTAGCATTATTAGCTGACTTCTCTTGCTCCAGCATAAGGTGCGTACAAAGCAACAGCCGATTACATAAAGGCAACGTCCAGTAGATAAAGCCGTCGAGACTAAGCCAGTGTAGTCCGACTCTTACTATCCGAAACATTATAGGTAGGTTTAATGACTTTCCTAAACTATTAGTGACGAATTACTTCTTCAATTTCAGCCGACCCGTGCCGTTCCCACCCGTGCCAGAATGGTGGTCAGTGCAACCCGGGTGGTAGTCTGAATTCATTCTTGTGTACTTGTATCAACGGATGGAAAGATTCAACCTGCTCAACACCGCGTAAGTATTTCGACGTCACTGGTTGCACGACGGTATTTAGAGCTACACCCATTAATTTAACCGGGTCTTTTGGTCTATTGGGTTTCCGTTCTAAAACCTTAGCCACCGTAGGCTGCACGAACTTGATTTATCTAGCCTAGGTATTCTTTATCCTGCAGGATAAGTAGGCAAGTAAGTATATACTTTATTGAACCGCCTGCAAACGCACTGCGATAACAATGGACAAGAACAGAATAATTAATGCACGCACAATCAAGACAAATAGAAATATGCAATTCAATAAACATAGATCTATTATACAACTACATAATAGACATGCTATGAACTATACAGGAGAGAACTTAGGCTAGACAGGAAAAAAGTATTGTCACTTGAATAGCATAACTTTTTCAGATAACCTTTACTCTAAATATAACACTATCTTTCTATAGTTTCAATTTGTTAATCTTTTGCTTAAGTAGTTCAGATAACCTTACGATGAAGATTATTGCCATCCTCGAGCATTTTCGCTTTAGTCATCGCAACCTCTTGGCTCTTTATTCTTACAAGGCTAGAGTAGTTCAAGTATCTTACCTCAACTGTAACAATCAATTGAAAAAGTAAATCTTCATCCGACGTATTTCATTCTCCATTGAGAATTCACAAGTCTATCCGTCATAAATTACTTAACGACTCCATAAGTTTCACAGTTCACGGTTGCACGGCAGCACAGGTAGAACCATGAATATCGACTGCGTAACCTGTTGAACTTCTTTCCATTGTTCCTAGATTTATGCATAGCTATATTTTATGTTTACAGCTGACCCGTGCAACCCGAACCCATGTCTAAATGGCGGCGGGTGCCACATTGGGGCGTCTTTCAACGAATTCTCATGCTTCTGCATCGAGGGATGGAGAGGACCAACTTGCAACATACCACCACGTCAGTGATATAAGCCACCAGTCATCTTATTCATCTACCATCCGTCATCTATCATCTGTAATCTGCCGTCAGTCATCTATCATCTGTCATGTACATCTGTCTTAATATCAATCATCTACCATCGTTATCTATCATCTGTCATGTGCATCTGTCATAATTACATTCGTCATCTGTCATCTGTCGTTTTATATCTCACATTGTGCAGCTATCATGTAGTGTCTGTCATCTATCATCTGTCATTTATCATCTGTCATCTATCATCTGTCATCTGTCATCTTTCATCCAGTCCATTTTCTCTGGCGGCTGACTATCCTCGCCTTGCATCCAAATTTGCGCGCCTTACAAATTAAATTCATTTAAGAATTAATAAAGTAGGCCTAATAATAATACTAATCTACCATATCTCATTATAGGTCTGTCATATTATAGCATTTGTCGGCTGTCATCTGTTTCTGGCATCCTGCCATCTACCATTTAATGACCATTACTATCATCTGTGACCTATCATCTATCGCTATATTGTCTGCCATCTAAAATCTATCATCGGTCGTTTATCATAATCTCTCATGTATCATAATATTATAATGTATCATATAATAATCTGTTATCTATCGTGCGTCATATGCCATGTATAGCCTACCTATCTGCACATCGTTTACTTGCATCACATTGCACCGTGTTGCAATGTGTTGCATTGCATCCTATCGCAGCACACGTTATTGCATCGCATTAGAAGGCATTGGCTTGCATCGCATAGATCTAATTATCATTGCACGACATCTAATACTTGTATTGCATTGTTTCAATATACTAGGCCTACTCCATAAAGTACTGTCCTGACTTGCCCTGCGTTTTAACGGTCGTCACACCTTTGAATGATGTGCTGTGGTATTTTATAACAGCCGATCCATGTGACTCTTCTCCTTGCCTCAACGGTGGACAATGCAGCCAACATCTGACGTGGGATGGATTTCAATGCAGCTGCGTAAACGGATTCACCGGCACAGTTTGTGAAATTCCTTGTAAGTATCGACTTTGAAAAATCCATCTAGCATCATCTTGACGGGCAGCTCGCTCTATCTCTTCATCTAAGCATCTGTTCATGTATTCATCCGCTCATCTATTCACATATTTATCTATTCATACATTCGTCTATCCATCTGTTCATCCATTCGTTTACTCAAAGATTCGTGTACGCAGACAGATAAACGAGGACTGCTAAAAGGTAGCCTAAGAAGTAAGTAAAGATGACTTGTAAGGTTGAGATCAGGTACGAGATAAGATAAGTTGTCAAGCTAAGAGACAAGGTAAAAGGTCAAGCAAAAGGCAAAATAAGAGGTCAAGATAATAAGCAAAAGAAGAGGTCAAGATAATAGACAAGATAAGAGGTCAAGATAATAAGCAAGATAAGAGGTCAAGATAATAGACAAGATAAGAGGTCAAAGTAATAAGCAAGATAAGAAGTCAAGGTAATAAACAAGATAGTAGGTAAATGTAATGGACAAGATATGAGACAGGTAGCATGGCAAGATGGCATGGTGAGATACGAGGCAAGGTAAGGAAAGAGGTTAGAGATAAGTTATGAGGTGCGCAAATAAGATTCTTGCGTTCATTCATTCATTCATTCATTCATTCATTCATTCTGTAACTCATTTGTTTGTTCAGACAATGATGTAGGCTAATCTAGATAATCTAAATAAGAAATTGCTTCTATGCATTGTGGCTGCATGGTTCAACGTTTTGTAAGCTATGGTCCAAAATTTGAGAAAATTCGTTGTTGAATTCGTTGGCCTCTTGCGAATAGTATACAGTATTATTTATGTCGTATTTTGCATGCCAGATTGACGCAGGTTAAAATACGCTTCACTGGCCTAACCTTAGTAATAATAACTTATAAGCACCCCAACTACAGTCTGCAATAACTCAATGGATCGAGGGATTTGTCTGTTTTCACCGTACTTTGTGTTCGGGTATTTTGAGATTTCGCTGTCAGACAAACGTGTTCGCGTAAGACTGTAGGACGTTTAGAGACAGATGTTCACCGAAATTACAGCCCCGTTCAGATCGATTAATCCGTAAATCCGCATTTTAGACGCTTGATTTGCTTCTCAAATATGGCTCACTTATCGATATGGACAGGCGAATTATATATCACAGATGTTTCCGTATGAGCGAGATATTCTACATTAAACCACCAGCTGTGCGAACAGTAGAAGGTTACACGTAAGCACGATAATAAGAAGTAGAGGAAGAAAAGTCTCCCTAACCTTGCTAGCCCTGATGCAGTCCATAGATATAATAATTATGATATGAAGTGTTAGCAACTTCATATTTTGACCTCGGCATATGGGCGTGTGTACCGGCCATTTCTAAGGCTTGCCGTTCATTGTACGGCCAGTGTACTCGACTAATCGTGTACTCATCACAGCAGTGTCGTTTCGAGACGCAATAATTGGAGCAAATGATGAAATTACAAATCAATTTTTACTGCGTTAACTAAGACCAATTAACAGTTGTAGATGAACGAACGTCCATAACTTAGACCTACTTTAAAAGAGCCCAGTTTTTTTACGAAGTCTATGCAAGCCAATTAAAAATTAATTGGAGCCTATCGAAGGAGTAAAAACTTAGACAGGAATTAATAATGTTATCAGGCTTTGCACTACATTAGATTTCCTTATTAAAATAGTATAAAGTATTGTGATATCTAACGACTGCACAAGCTATCCCACTCTTACTACAACCTCTATGATTTGATGTGCACCATTGTCTGCGAGATCTTCCCACCCTCTTAGTTCTGCTGACCGCCTTTATCTATTTTGTTGGGTTCACTGGCTCTAGTCTAGAAGATGATGAGTAATACTCAGGTCCGTAATGTAAAATAACATCGATTTATTCAATAACAGAGCAGTCTGACAAGAAGTAGGTTAACGTTACCCAAAGCTGACATGAAGTACGACCGATACAGCTGATTCGACAGAGCTGACGTGAAGACACACCAGGCTAACGGAGCCCAAAGGAAGACGGATGTAGGCCAGTTCACCAACGAGGTGGGACGGCAATCGAAGAAGACAAACGTCGTAGAACACGAACCACACGCCACGCTCAACAGGAGTCGAACACCCACCACAGAGTAGACCCACGACAAGAAGCAAGCCCCCACAGTAGTAGCCCTTTAAATAGGCCCTGCCCTTCCCTCAACTCCCACATAGTCAAGGAGAGTTCAAGTAAGGAAGCCCAGAGGGGTAATAGGTAGCTAACACTCACATACCCCCCCCCACCAGAACATGAGGAGTCCAACGGGGACGACGAACTATACGAACAATGCTACGCCTAAATGCAAAATCACTCAGTACAAGCCATTACACGTACTAAGCAATTCAGCAAGACTTAACTAAATAATGCATCGCACTCATAAATAACGTAAGAGTCCGATATAATCATGATCTGAATACACAAACTTCATATAACCCAAATCATCAGTTCACACGTAATCACGATATATATACATACACATCAATAGTTCAAATGTCCAAAAAACTATATCTGAAACACAAGAAAAAATTTGGACACCAACTGGTGTATCAAAAATGAACCAAAATGTATAATGGTCATCGGCACAAGCCACCCTACACTACAGACACACTGAAGAGTTCATTGCCGAAGAATTCCGTGCTTTCCTTTTATGACAGAACGTTCCATTGAAACTGTTTCTGGACAGTGTTTGACTTTTCATGACAGAATGTTCCATTGAAACTGTTTCTGGACAGTGTTTGACTTTTCATGACAGAATGTTCCATTGAAACTGTTTCTGGACAGTGTTTGACTTTTCATGACAGAATGTTCCATTGACATACGACGAGGATAGACGTACCAGAGAGCATCTCTAGCACGCCCGACGACTCCGCTGTGAGGAGACAAGTGGAGACACTGATTGACGTGTGCCCTCACCCGCTCCCACTCACATTATGCAGATGGACGACTCAGAATGTCCGGCAGAACATTCCATTCGCCTGGACGATGTCTAATGTCCAAGTTGTACTGTTCAAGCTCCAAACTCCATCGCAAGAGCTTCATATTTTTGTTCGCCATCTGATGGATGAACTGCAAAGGTTTATGATCGGTGAACACCAGGACGACTGCGGATCCAAAGTAGACACTAAAGGCCCGCAAGGCGACCATCAGTGCCAGCGCTTCCTTCTCTATGGTCGAATAGCGAATCTCCT
This sequence comes from Lumbricus terrestris, assembly GCA_949752735.1. Lineage (NCBI taxonomy): Eukaryota > Metazoa > Annelida > Clitellata > Crassiclitellata > Lumbricidae > Lumbricus > Lumbricus terrestris. Next base: position 5,917,240 of record OX457043.1, on the reverse strand, counting down.
GCGGCAGCAGCTTCCGACTCAAATAGCAGATCGGGTGTTCCAATCCATCCTTCATCTGAAACAAGCACGCTCCCAGACAGAATTGAGAAGCATCAACACCCACACAAAACTGTTTAGTAAAGTCAGGAGGTATTAAGATAGGTCTAGAAGCCAGACGAGATTTTAGATCAAGAAAAGCAACCTCCGCTTCCTCATTCCATCTAAAAGGAATCCCTTTCTTTGTCAAAGCCGTGAGCGGCAAAGTAATATCAGAGAAATGAGGCAAGTACCTCTGATAGTATCCCGCTAATCCTAAGAAAGATTGCACCTGTTTTTTAGTAGCAGGCCTAGGAAATTTCAACACCGCTTCCACCTTCTTCAACCTTGGCTGAACTCCGTCAATCCCAATGTGATGACCCAAGAAATCCACAGACGCATTAGCAAAGACACATTTAGCCAGATTCAGAGTTAAACAAGCATCAGCTATTCGAGATAACACTTTTCGCAAATGAACCAAATGATCCGACCATGCTAAGCTGAAAATGATGATGTCGTCTAAATAAGCATCACAAAACTCATTCAATCCATTCAGCACTTTCGTAATTAACCTTGAGAACGAAGCCGGAGCATTCTTCAGGCCAAAACTCATGTATTTCCATTGGTAATGCCCTTTCGGGGTGACAAACGCAGTTAACGGAACTGACTCCGGATGCATCGGGATCTGCCAGTAACCTTTAGTCATATCCAGCTTTGTTATAAACCGTGACTGACCCACTCGATCAATTAACACCTCCACCCGTGGCATAGGAAATGGATCCGGAACAGATAATCCATTCAGTTTCCTGAAATCTGTACAAAGACGATCTGTACCGTTTGGCTTAGGCACCAAGACAATTGGAGCTGCCCACGGACTCTCGGACTCCTCTATTATCCCCGCTTCCAACAACTGATTCACCTCTTTATCCACCCTCGCCATTTTCTCAGGATTTAACCTGTAAGGGTATTGTCGAACAGGGCGAGCACCTTCAACCAAATCAATTCTATGAGACACCATAGATGTTTTACCCGGTACTTCACTAAACACATGTGCAAAGTCATGCAAAACATCCCGCAATTCCGCACGACATTCAGCAGACACTTCACATTGTAAGACCTTATCCTCTAAAGTCACATCATTCATCCTCACATCCGGATTTACCACCAACACAGAAGCCACCACCTCCTCATTCGGTCGCTCATGCACCACATCCATACGATCCACATATCGCTTCATCAGATTCACATGTACCACCCGTTCCGTTTTTCTTCGATCCGGGGTACTCACTAAATAATCGACCGGACCAAGTCGACGTACAACCACATAAGGTCCACAATATTTGGTCTGTAAAGGTTTACCCACCAACGGAATCAAGAGTAAAACCTTTTCACCTTCCTCAAAAGACACAGCACGTGACTGCTTATCATACAGTTGCTTCGATTTACTTTTCGCATCAACAGCATTTTCACCAGCAAGTTTCAATCCAACACGCATACGTTCACGTAATTGTAAAACATAGTCAATCACGTTCTTGCCAGACACTTCATGTACAACATCTTTCGCCAACCATTCTTCCTTCATCAATTGCAACATGCCACGCACATCTCTGCCATACATCAAATCAAAAGCAGAAAAGCCAGTACCCTGTACCGGAACCTCTCTATATGCAAACAAGATCCACGGCAACATTGCATCCCAAGAACCCGGATATGTTTCAGCCAACGCCTTCAACATATCTTTCATAGTACGATGAAAGCGTTCGCACGAGCCATTCGTTTGTGGTCTATAAGGACTAGTTTTCAACTGCACAATACCACATTCATGCACAAACACTTGCATCAAATCAGACATGAATTCTGAGCCACAATCAGATAACAATTCTTTCGGAAATCCGAAAAGCGAAAAAACTTCACACAAACATTTAGCCACATCCTGCGCCGTATGATTCTTCAACGGAAACGCAAATGGAAAATGGGAAGCCAAATCAATGACCGTGAGAATAAACCTATTCCCCGTTCCCTCACATACACTCAATGGGCCTACGATATCCATTGCCAAGCGTTGAAACACTTCCTCCATTACAGGCATACTGACCATGGGCGCCCTATAATTTCTGTTTCCTTTGCCTAAGCGTTGACACACATCACATGAACGACAATACTCACGAACGTCTCGATTCACATGAGGCCACCAGAAATGCTTCGTCAACCGATCCAGTGTCTTTCTAGTACCCAAATGCCCAGCCGCTGGTATATCATGGGCCACATGCAACAACTTCTGTCTTAAGTCACGAGGCACAACTATTTGTACCACACCCATTCCTAATGGTGTACACTTCTCCTCCCATCGACGCACCAAGACCTCGTCCACCAACGCATACGGTTGTACACGCCCACCGACAGACACCGTCTCGTCTACTTGTGCATACAATGGTCTCAATTCAGGACACCGGCGCTGGCGCAATATTAATTCCTGTCGGCTAACATATAGCTCCGATCTTTCTGTCACCACAGATTCTGTCGCTGCAAATAAACTCGATAAGTCGCCTTCATCGAAATTCATTCGTTCAACTTGTCTGTCAATTATTTCACCTGGCGTTCGCTCTTGGTCGGCCGACTCCGTACTTTGACCCACTATCTCCGACTGCTCGGGCGCCGCTTCACTGCACACCGCCGTCTCCCTCTCACTCTGTCTCACTGCATGTGCTCTAGCCTGTGCACGAGTCGTCACCGCTACCTCCAACACCTGTCCTGCCAGCGCTGTATCATTACCCACAATGCAATGCACCCCAGCCATTGGAAGTGAATTCATTAGACAGCATAACACCTCACCTTGAACAAATGCACAATCAACATTCACTTTCACCAGAGGACATTCCACAATAGAACCAGATATACCTCTGAGTAACCTCGTTTCATTCATGTGTACAAACTCATGCTCATTCAACCATTCATTAGACACCAAAGACTGCAGCGCTCCACTGTCCCTCAAGAATACCGCCTCCTTTCGTGCACCCTCATCATCAATTACACATCCAATCACACAAAATGGTGCATACAGTTTATCAACAGATTCAATTGGCTTCGGAAAACTCTGTGGTTTAACAGGCGCCGAAACAGTCTGAACCAAACCCACAGGTTTCGCACCCCTCCAATTTTCCATTTGAGTCCCCTCCTTTCGTTTTAATTTCCAACAACTGGCCTTCGTATGACCTGGCGCTCTACAAAATGCGCACGTGACCGGTTCCCCAAAACCAGTGACGTCATCATTTTCCCGCACAGGCTTATTAAACCCATACGTTCCTCTTTGAGGCGAACGTCTACCCCAATTTGTATCACGACGCGTACCATCCTTGTACCCCACGCCTTGACGCTCCCATACATCTTTCTTCTCACTTTCATCAGATGAGAATCCTCGTGTACGGTCGAAAAAATCCCTTCGGAACCCCCCAGAATAATGGTTCGGCCCCTGCTTGTATAACACTGCATATTCATCCGCTAAACGTGCAGCACTTGCCACAGTATCAGGACTCTTATCTATCAGCCACCTGTGTACTTCAATAGGTAACGCTTGTACAAACTGCTCCATGAGAATTACCTCTTTAAATTTTGCTAACTCCTCCCACGAGTTTGTACCCTCAATCCATCTCTGAAAAGGACTCTGCAGTCGAAATGCATAATTCGCATACGTTTCCCTCGGTTCTTTTCGCAACCCCCGAAATTTCTTTCGATAAAATTCCGGAATACGTTCGTACGCCGTCAATAGCGCACTCTTCACAATATCATATTGGACGCACTCCTCCAACGATAAAGCCGCAAAAACTTTCGCCGCCTTCCCCGACAACTGTGGCTGTAGGAGGGACGACCATTTTCCCATCGGAATTTGATGCAACGTCATTGCTTGCTCAAACGCCGCAAAATAATGTTCGATATCGGCCGAATCAAATTTTGGCACAAATTTCAGAGCTGCCCCAAAACGCAAATCCTCATTTCCATGCGCTGGTCGTTCGACAGCACCACCTCCTTCTATTCTCCGTCCGTCCATTTCTAATCTCTGCTTCTCAAATTCCATATTCATTCGTTTCTCCTCCATGTCAAATCTCCTTTTCGTCTCCTCTGCTTCAATCCTCAATTTATTCTCCTCTCTCTCTGCTTCAATCCTCAATTTATTCTCCTCTGCTGCAATCTGCATTTTCTTCTCCTCTCTCTCGGCTTCAATTTGCATTTTCTTCTCCTCTCTCTCGGCTTCAATTTGCATTTTCTTCTCCTCGAATCTCATTCGCTCCTTCTCTCTCTCCCACTCTCTGTCCTCTTTTAAGTGCAAGCGCTCTAACTCGGCCTCCTCTTTCTTCGCCTGTGCCTTAAGTTTCCAAGCTGCACTACCCAATTTCGGTGACAATGGTTTCATAGCCATTCTCCTCACCTGTGACCTAGACACGTCCTCCACTTCCTCACCATATGTCTCACTCACCAGTCGAAGTGTGTCACTTGGTATGTCTCTGACATCCCCAAATTCAGGAATTAACTCCTCCTCTAACGACGCCATTTTACCTCTACGCCCTGTCGACTATTCGACGTGCAGACCAACGCACAGCGCAAAAATTCACCCACGACAGCTCACTTCAAAACTGTCTCGACCAACTTTACAAAACTCGCAAAACTCAATATCGCAAAACGTCGAAATTTCCCGCACTAATTTTCCCGACCTAATTCGCCAAAAACAACAACCATTGACCTGTCTTCACGGCCAACCACCATATAACACTTTTCCAACGGAATTACCACCGTACTATTCGCTAAATTTCACGGAAACAACGCCCCTTTTTTGACGCAAATTTCAAATTATCGTGAAAAAAATCCCGAGAGACCCCATCTGTTGGGTTCACTGGCTCTAGTCTAGAAGATGATGAGTAATACTCAGGTCCGTAATGTAAAATAACATCGATTTATTCAATAACAGAGCAGTCTGACAAGAAGTAGGTTAACGTTACCCAAAGCTGACATGAAGTACGACCGATACAGCTGATTCGACAGAGCTGACGTGAAGACACACCAGGCTAACGGAGCCCAAAGGAAGACGGATGTAGGCCAGTTCACCAACGAGGTGGGACGGCAATCGAAGAAGACAAACGTCGTAGAACACGAACCACACGCCACGCTCAACAGGAGTCGAACACCCACCACAGAGTAGGCCCACGACAAGAAGCAAGCCCCCACAGTAGTAGCCCTTTAAATAGGCCCTGCCCTTCCCTCAACTCCCACATAGTCAAGGAGAGTTCAAGTAAGGAAGCCCAGAGGGGTAATAGGTAGCTAACACTCACAATTTGTACCTCGACCTCCAATTTCATCAGCCCTGCATCGGGGTACGGCCAACGTGGGTCCCTCAGTGCGAAATGATCTTCCATCTGCAGTTTGTAGCAGGATTCCGGTGGAGAATTCACGTGAAGCATCTCTTCGCTAATCAAAGGTCTATTTTCAAGGGTATGTCACGCTGAGAGTGCTTCTGAATAGCTCTGTTGTGAGAAGCGCTTTACAAATGTTCAGATTAGATTAGATTAGATTAGTATCCAACTATCTTTCTCTTTTCAACGGCATGTCACGCTTAGAGCGTTAGATTGGATTAGATTGGATTAGATTGGATTAGATTGGATTAGTATCCATCGCTTGTATTCTAAGCCTTCGGATGTGAAATGTGGCAGATGATCCTTGTGGGTCAATTCCATGTGCGAATGGAGGCAAATGCGAACCTGGTGATACATGGGACGCCTACAAGTGCATCTGTATACATGGTTGGACGGGAGACAACTGCGACACGCCGCGTAAGTATTGCATTGTATTGCATTGCAGAGTATTGCATAGCATTGCGTAATATTGTATTGTATTGCATTGCATTGCAGAGTATTGCATTGCATTGCATAATATTGTATTGCATTGCATTGCAGAGTATTGCATAGCATTACATAGTATTGTATTGTATTGATTTCAAAGAATCTCTACAGCTACATCAAAGTGACCTTACGAGCTGACAATAATGGTGGCAGTAAACGGTCAATTTATATAGTGCCTCTTCACAGGATCCTTAAATAAATTAGCCTTTAAAATTATTACTATCTTGACAGATTGCTTAGTCGTACGTTACCCTATCATATAGAGGTTGCCGAAGGAGACAGTTTAGTTGACTTCCATTCGGTCTAATTTATCTATTGTATTTCATTTTAAATCATTTTTAGTATTGTATTAATCATTTACTTTATCGACTTATTTTACCTGAGCTTACCTCGACTTATCTTGTTTAAACTTATCCGAATCGTCTCTCCTCGTCTTGCTCCAAACTCTGCACAATAAACTCATGTCATAACTGGCAGAAATGCAACTTTAAACTGACCGAGGACAGTACAGATAGTTGATTCGTACATTTCTCCGCCAGAAGCTGTCACACACACACACACACACACACACACACACACACACACACACACACACACACACACACCTGTGAAAGACACACACACACATACACACACACACACACACCTGTGTGTGTCTTTCAGAGGCTATGGTTGCATTGCTTGTCTTTTATGTTTTTGCAGCTGACATATGCCAACCGAATCCTTGTCACAATGGTGGAGCCTGTAGCTTCGGATCGAGCTGGGATAAATTCGTCTGCATATGTGAGAATGGATGGAGTGGGCCAACGTGTACGGTGCCGCCACGTAAGTCTGTCCATATTCCACAGTCAATTCGGCAACTATGCCACGCGTAATGCAAACGAAGGAAAACAAGTTGCAGATTGAGATAGCAAATCTAGTTAATTCTTTGAATAAATCCGCAAGCATTTCCCTAAACTATTATGAAAACACACATAGAGCCTACTGTCATATAAAATATGCTACACATGCAGGCCTACATGCATTGTACACGTGAATAAGAATGACCAAACGCATAAATAAAAAAGCCTACATAAGGAAATAAGTATAGGTCTACAGTAACAGTCAGACGTGTAGCCTAAATTACAAGATACGAGATCTGCATGGTGTTGATAAATGTGAACCTAGGTTTTCTAGCCTCAATTTCTTTATTCTACCGCTGAGCGTTTGATTAATGATTGAAAATTTAATAATAAAAAACGCTGTTGATAACCGGAGACTATTACAGCTATCTTAGAATTGATAGCTCGTTGTTCAGAACCCATCATTTGCATGGGCGACAAAGCAGAAAATTTATAATGTGAAACAGGTTTCCGCTTTGCACAGGTCGCCGCGCACCGCGCTTCGGTGTCAACGGTAACTTTATGTTCCCTGGTAACTTTATGTTCCCTGGTAACTTTATGTTCCATGGTAACTTTATGTTCTCTGGTAACTTTATGTTCCCTGGTAACTTTATGTTCCCTGGTAACTTTATGTTCCCTTTTGCGACAATGCACAGCCGTTCAATTCTTGTGACTACAACCTGGAACGGGCTTCCTTAGGCTATACGACTCCTCCCATATTGTTCTCACTTTCGCCAACTGTTGGTTTGGGTTGGAAGTGCCCTTGAGTAAGGAACCTTGATGGGCGCGATACAAATTCTGTCCGATCGAATGATTGATTTTTATTCCAGCGTATACGAGGCGCATCTACATTTATATGAGTTATCTAAGAGTATGATTCTACGCTATTAAAGTCTATAATAACTTAGCAAGTGATTACATTGCGTTGTTGTCAACTGTCGCCTGCTTACAGCCGACCCTTGTGAGTCGGGTCCGTGTAAGAACGACGGCGGTTGCAGCGTTGGTGCTACATGGGACAGTTACGTCTGCACTTGCGTAAACGGATGGTCGGATCCGCAATGCGAAACACCACGTAAGTCAACGATTAATGACTATTATAGTATTATATAGTGTGTCTCACATAACATAATAATAATAATAATAATAAGAAGAAGAAGAAGAAGAAGGAGGAGGAGAAGAAGAAGAAGGCGCCCTTGTAGTGGCATGGAGTTGTTACGGCGCCATATAAATTGTCGTAGCCATTACCAAGATGATAGGACGTAGGAGAGGGCGAAGGATGAGAAGAGGTAGCAACCGCAACAGAAGAAGAGGAGGAGGAGGAGGAAGAAGAAGAAGAGGAAGAAGAAAGAAAGAAGAGTACTAGGAGGAGGAGGAGGAGGAGGAGGAGGAGGAGGAGGAGGAGAAGGAGGAGGAGGAGGAGGAGGAAGAGGAAGAAGAAGTATAGGCCTATTATTAGCAAAGAAAGGGGAATGAGGATTGGTAGGAGAGACGACAAATAGAAAGAGAAAGTGGATAAGAATAAACGGTGGCAGTAATAGTATTGATTGTAGCCTAGTAGAAATGTTGTTTACAGTGGTGGTGGTGGTGGTGGTGGTGGTGGTGGTGGTGGTGGTGGTGGTGGTGGTAGTGGTGATAGTTATTTGTGGTAGCAACAGTAGTAGTAGTAGCAATAGTAGTAGTTGTAGTAGTATATAAACTTAGTAGACTACTTGTTGAAGTTGTAGTAGTATATAGTTGTGATGACATTTAAGAAAAAGAGGCAGAAGAAGAAGAGGCAGAAATCGATTGTAATATTATGGTAATGATTGCATTTACCATGAGAATCATGACGCCATGGTAACATGTTAACATGGTAAACATGGTAACATGATAACATGGTAACATGGTAACATGATAACATGGTAACAAGATAACATGGTAAAATTATAGGAAACGGAGAAAACTCCCTTTTGAATGGCAGGATGTCAAAGGTAAAAAAAATTTCACATGGCGAAATGTTCTCGCACGAATGCTACAAGCCAAAAGAAATCTTCATTTCCATTTTGCTACATTACGCTGCTTCTTTGACCGTCTGTTGTTTTCTTTGCTGTCCACAGCGGATCCGTGCGATTCCGGACCCTGTAAGAACGGTGGACTATGCGCTAAAGGAAAGAAGATTGATGATTTTATATGCACGTGCATCAATGCCTGGAGTGGACCTACATGCGAAGAACCACGTACGTATCCACACGACTAACAATCAAAACTCAAAACTTACCAAATGCTGCAGTTGCATTGTGAAGTAAACTGAGGTAAACTGAGTTTAAGGTAAACTACGATGAGGAACTGCGAGCCAAGACGTACAACGACGGAGACGACCTCCCGTTAAACAAGTCAACAAAATAATTATTATGTAATATATTTGAATGCAATGCGGTTCTATCTGATGTTATCTGATATTGCCATCATTCCAATATTCAGAAGTCCACAAACGACCTTTCGACAGAGCATCGGTGACGCTGAGAAATAATGTGAGTGAAGGACTTGGTCAAGATTCCAGGATTATGAACAGCTCACAGGAGGCAGGGCAGAAGGAGCTGGAGGCGGAGGAGTATGAGGGGGAGTATGAGGGGAGGAGGAGGAAACAGCTGAGAAGTAGTAGGAGGAGGAGAAGAACGATGAGTTAGAATAGAACGAGGAGGAGGAGAAGGAGGTTTAGGAGGAGAAGGAAGAAGAAGAAGAAGAAGAAGAGAACGAGAAGGAAGAGGACGAGGAGGAGGAGGAGGAGAAGAAGCGGAGAAGAAGAAGGAATGGAATCTGGATAGAACCTGAACCATAGGGGTTCTTTCTCTCTTTGCATTTCTTTCATTCTTATCACAGTGCTTGGCACTATAACGACCATTTATTCAAAGAGACCAGATACAAAATGTTTCCAACCCCCTCCAACACACACCCTAATCGAGAACGTTCGAACTCTATGGAATGCGGCATTATATAAGACAAGAAGAAAACAAGAATAAAGGACAAAGAAACAAGGAATGAAAAAAAAGCACGAAGAAAACCAGAAATGAATTCTTTTTTAAACAAGGAAAAATACGAGAAAATGTGAACTTTGAAAGTTAGAAAAGACACTGTAAGACATAAATTTATATGAGAAGCCAATACACTACAACAAAAGACACTGCAAGACATATAAATATGAGAAGCCAATACACTACAACAAAAGACACTGCAAGACATATAAATATGAGAAGCCAGTAGGCCTACACTACAACAAAAGACACTGCAAGACATAGAAAGACAAAAAAAACAACCAATAATTATGACAATGCAATAGGCTACACTGTAAATACAAGACAGTGCATAGTTCAAGATTGATTTTCTTCTGGCCTATAATTAGACTTCAGTTGTTTCTTTTTGCAGCCAATCCATGCAATCCGAATCCATGTCGCAACGGTGGAACCTGTAGTGTCGGTTCCGATGTCGAAACTCACGTCTGCACCTGCGATGGAGCTTGGACCGGACCTACCTGCGAACAGGTCGTGCGTAAGTGATCCAAATCACTGTCTGTGTGTGTGTCTGTCTGTATGTGTCTGTGTGTATGTGTCTATCTGTATGTCTGTTCAGGAAGACAGACATACAGATAGACATGTATGTATGTATGTATGTATGTATGTATGTATGTATGTATGTATGTATGTATGTATGTATGTATGTATGTATGTATGTATGTATGTATGTATGTATGTATGTATGTATGTATGTATGTATGTATGTATGTATGTATGTATGTATGTATGTATGTATGTATGTATGTATGTATGTATGTATGTATGTATGTATGTATGTATGTATGTATGTATGTATGTATGTATGTATGTGTGTCAGCCAGGAAGCTGCGTATCTGCCTGCTGTGTCCAGAAGCAGGATTCTTCCTCACACATTAGGGTGTAGGCCTACATACTGCACTACGCGTCAGTCAATAAGGTACTTTGATGCACCGCTTTAAATGATGTGACACATACATACATACATACATACATACATACATACATACATACATACATACATGTACATACATACATACATACTTACATGCATACATACATACATACATACATACATACATACATACATACATACATACATACATACATACATACATGCATAGGGGCCTACATACATACATACATACATACATACATACATACATACATACATACATACATACATACATACATACATACATACATACATGCTTACATACATACATGCTTACATACATACATACATACATACATACATACATACATACATACATACATACATGCATACATACATACATACACACGTACATACATTCATAATACACACATACAATACACATACATTCGTGCATATGCATACGTAAATATATAATGCGTACGTTAGCATAATTATGCACTCGCACATACATGATCTATACATAATGTATGTACCTATGATGTAGGTATGAGAGTATATTATATGTACGCTACTTAATACATAATACATAACGCCTCTGAGTAGATCCCTTGAAGAGGCGCTATATAAATATTTGATTATATGAAAGAAAGAAAGAATGAATGAATGAATGAATTAATGAATGAATTAATTAATTAATAAGTAGCTATACGGATTGCAATACAGAAAGGTAGTGTGAGGTTGGTTATTGTCAAGCATCAGGGTTTGCGACCAACCTATAATTATATAACACATTAAGTTCTTTTCTTTTAAAATCGATGTGATTGAAAGAGTTGAATGCTATTTTCAGCTACTACTTCGGCACCACCCGAAACTAATGGTAAGCATCAATTTCAATCTTACATTATTAGTTGTTAATCGGGTGATCTTTCAATTCCTTAACGATCATAATATAATTATTCAGAGGATCTCTTTAACAATCATTGTATTGTATAAAATTGAAATTGCATACCATCTATATCAGAGGTTCTCAAACTGTGGTACGCGTACCCCAAGGGGTACGCCAGGCGTCGGTAAGGGGTACGCGAAAAATTCCAGAAATATAAATTTTATTTGAGTTTATGCGTGGCTCAGTGTCCATCTGTCTTTGATTAGCAATTATTTTAACTTTGCAACATATAAAACAGCATCATCATTTTATTTATTTCACAACGTATAATTGGTCTATCATACAGTGCATGTAACATATTTATGTCTAGCAGGGTTGTAATCAAGGGTAGCCTACACGCGGGTATACACAATTACACATACAGCGTATACTCACCTCCATGCAGGCAAAGTATTTACGGAGCAAATGACTAAAAAAGCCAGAAATGCTCAGCCTATAATGTAATGTAATGTAAATCTTCGAGAATTTCTCAGCGCCCACAAAAGCCACGTGCAGCAGAGGAGAGTGCCTATAGAGCTCAAATAGCGGAGAGCTGAATAGGTATAGCCTAAGGATTAATTTCTGGTCGTGCTTTAAATTTTGCGATTCCTTTCAGCGCGTCATATCTGGATGAAACTGGTTTTAAAACAATTCTTGCTATGAAAAGCAAACATGGGGTAAATGTGCGTTTGAAATTGACTAATATTAAACCAGAAATTTGAATTCTGTCCTAATCTAAACAAGCCCACAGCAATACAGGTTATAGCTCTTTCCAACAGAGGTTAGACCTTTACACCAATTTTTCCTTTTAAATTTGTTGATAAGATTATTTGATTCAAAAAAATTTTGCTTCCTATATACGACTCTAATAAACGATGTCAACAATGATTAAAATAATGGACTTTTAGTTGTCCTTGCAAGGGGACTTCGCAATGGCATTTTGTTTTTGATCTGACTTTGCTGGGGGTACGCCATCATTCGATTTTTTTACTTGGGGGTACAATGAAAATAAAGTTTGAGAACCCCTGATCTATATGCAATATAATAGGCTACATAATATAGGCTATCTAAATATCGCATCTCGCAAAGAGCGCACTTGTCATAGGCGATCCCAGTTCGAAATACCCTGATGAAGGAAAGTACGACGGCGGCGACGACGATGATAATGACGAAGATGAAGATGATGATGAAGATGAAGATGAAGATGAAGATGATGATGATGATGATGATGATGATGATGATGATGATGATGATGATGATGATGATGATGATGATGATGATGATGACAAGAATTAACTTACTGATTTTATTGATGCTGCGGTCATCGACATCGCCACGATCGTACCAATAGCCTACGTCGCTAAATCATCCTAACCTTTTTGCATTCGATGTAGGAATTGCGTTTCATATCTTTGAAATCGTCATATCGCATTGGGTTCATAAAGAGTACGTTGGTTTCCATTTCAGAGGTTTGCACTTGGAAGAAATCGACGGACACTACTCTCAACGATGGTGAGTTCGTTCCCTCAGCCAGGACCTACGCGGATTGCTTCGACGCATGTCAGTCGGTCGATGGGTGCAACAGCTTCGACTGGGTCCCATCCGTTCAGTCGTGCACCCTGCTCGTCAAGCCTGTCGTCGAACATCACGTGCACACGTGCGGAGGTAAGTGGCTGATTGATTACGCATTGTCATCAACATCGACGTTTTAATTGTCATCATCATTGTCATCATCGTCATCATCATATTCATCATAGTCGTGATGACTACATATAGGCTACAACTACATATAGGCTGTCTAAATATCGCATCTCGCAAAGAGCGCACTTGTCATAGGCGATCCCAGTTCGAAATACCCTGATGAAGGAAAGTAAGTACGACGGCGGCGACGACGATGATAAGGATGATATAGGCCTAAAGTTGTCATTGTCATTATCATCATCATCGTTGTCGTCAACATCATCATCATCATCATCACCATCATCATCATCATCATCATCATCATCATCATCATCATCATCATCATCATCATCATCATCATCATCATCATCATCTTCACCACCACCACCACCACCACCACCACCACCACCACCACCACCACCACCACCACCACCACCACCACCACCACCACCACCACCACCACCACCACCACCACCACCACCATCATCATCATCATCATCATCATCATCATCATCATCATCATCATCATCATCATCATCAACATCATCATCATCATCATCATCATCATCATCATCATCATCATCATCATCATCATCATCATCATCATCATCATCATCATCATGGGCGGCTTCCTAAATTTCCTCCTGTCTCTGCATATATGCGTGATGTGCTGCACTGGCTGCCAGTGTCCCAGCGGATCTCATACCGCATTGCTGCTGTGGTCTCACGCTCTGTCCGGTGTCCGGACAATTCGTCCCCGGACAATTCGGACCGGACAATTCGGACCGGACAATTCGTCTCGGACAATTCGTCGCCGGACAATTCGGACCGGACAATTCGTCCCCGGACAATTCGGACCGGACAATTCGGACCCGGACAATTCGGACCCCGGACAATTCGGACCCGGACAATTCGGACCGGACAATTCGGACCCGGACAATTCGGACCGGACAATTCGGACCGGACAATTCGGACCCGGACAATTCGGACCGGACAATTCGGACCCGGACAATTTGGACCGGACAATTCGGACCGGACAATTCGGACCGGACAATTCGGACCCGGACAGCTCATAGGCCTAGCTATAGCCTATCAAAATTCGGCATTTCTAAGTTTATTCTCTTACCGTAAGCTACTCGTTTAGTAGGCTATAGACTAGGCCTATAGGCTAGTCTTTATGACCTGGGCATGCATGACCTGATTGTTCGAACTATTTCAGCTAGCTGGAGATTGATTGCATTTTGCGCAGTTTCTAATGTGGGCCTGTTATATAGGCTAATATGTTAGGCTAATGCTAATATTTTTCAGGTAGGTGGCAGCAAATTTGCTGAATGCTTGTCAGTTAATTAGGCCTTACAATTAGAATGACATTATAGGCAGATAGCCTTGGCTTATTACTTGCTAATTGCCACCTTCGAATATTAGGCCTATTAATCAGATTGGTGTCTACCGAGGGGGACCGATCGTGCAATGGATAACACGCTGGCGTAGAGTGCGAGAGGTAGTGAGTTCGAGCCCCCGTTGGGCGGATTCGCTGTGTAGGCTGCTATTAGCGCCGTGTAATTCCAAAGCTGTCTGTTCTGTTAGTATAGTTAAGTTTAATTAAGATTAATGCATAACTTGTCAATGTAAAGCGCAGTGCGTCTTGCAGGCGTTTAATTAAAGAAAAGATATTGTTATTATTATTATTACTTATGACCAATGTTTCTTTTGGTTGAGTTGATCTGCTGCCCGGGGTTAAATTTGGTGTCTAGCTACGTCACTGCTTTCTTCCAATCCCATGATGGTGCGAATAATATGAAGTCTATGTTTTCTCTATCGAGCGGTCGAGCGGAAATCACCATAAGTCTGTTCTTAATTTGAAACTGCGAAGATGTTTTAACTTTTAACACTCACAGTGTTTTGTTATAATTTTTGTTATAACAAACATACCCGCTCCAGCGAGCCCCAAATACAGAGCTTATAAATAGAAAACCACTAATGAAAATAAGAACATTTCACGAAATATCGTAGCCACTATGAAGCAATGCGCATTAAAGTAAGGCAATACTACTAGACTATGCAGCTCTCTTTCCGACCACGGTCTTCTCGCTACAATCCCTTTCATTCACGAGACTTCTAGCCGCTCGCCAGTTCAGGTAGGCCTACTGGAAAATTCTCGACCTCTCTGCTCTATACTCGAAAGTCAATCGCAGAGCACCAGCTTATTGACGAGCAATAAGGAATGCTATTCATATTCAAAATGATAAAAGCGAAACCTTTAGCATGTAGCCTACATGTTTTCTTGAACTTTTAAGACGTAGATGTTTTCTTTAATGTCTCTGCATAAGTTGTCATACTATCATTACGTGGATTCCTTTTTCTTGTCAAACAATATAATAGGCTATAGCCTACTTTAGCCTCAGTCTATGCGTGACTTGTCCATTCTGGAGTAGGCCAACCTATTGCTTTCCAAATATACCTTTAATGTCATAGCCAAGTGAAGTAACGTGTTATATTATGTTTAGGCCTACATTTGCTTTGAGAACAATGAAATAATTTTCAATTTCGAATTGAATTAATGGTGATGAGCATGAAAATCTGGCCTAAAAGTTGGAGTTTCATTAATGTTGGCTGCTACGAATTGTCCGGTCCGAATTGTCCGGTCCGAATTGTCCGGGTCCGAATTGTCCGGTCCGAATTGTCCGGTCCGAATTGTCCGGTCCGAATTGTCCGGTCCGAATTGTCCGGGTCCGAATTGTCCGGTCCGAATTGTCCGGTCCGAATTGTCCGGGTCCGAATTGTCCGGGGTCCGAATTGTCCGGGTCCGAATTGTCCGGTCCGAATTGTCCGGGGACGAATTGTCCGGTCCGAATTGTCCGGCGACGAATTGTCCGGGACGAATTGTCCGGTCCGAATTGTCCGGGACGAATTGTCCGGGGACGAATTGTCCGGGAACCCTGTGTCCTTGGCTGTGCTCCGTCATACTTGCGTGATCTCTGCTGTCCAGTCTCTGACGTTGCAGCGCGTCGTGTACTACGCTCTTCGGCTTGGGGTGAGCTTCTGGTCCCTCGGGCTCGCTTAGTTATTAAGCAGCGCCACGCTTTCTCGGTTGTGGGACCTACTGTCTGGAATGACCTCCCGGTTGCGCTTCGCTCTTTACTTGTGGCCCATATGGCTGGGTTCTACAAGTCTCTAAAGTCTTTTTTCTTTGCTCGTGGTTGGGCTGGGAGCGTCTCTGAGTAGTTTCTTGAAGGGGCGCTATATAAATGCTATGAATGAATGAATGAATGAATGAATGATCATCATCATCATCATCATCATCATCATCATCATCATCATCATCATCATAATCATCATCATCATCATCATCATCATCATCATCATCATCATCATCATCATCATCATAATCATCATCATCATCATCATCATCATCATCATCATCATGACCACCACCACCTCCACCACCACCACCACCACCACCACCACCACCACCACCACCACCACCACCATCATCATCATCATCATCATCATCATCATCATCATCATCATCATCAACAACAACATCAGCATCAACAGCAACAACGTCATCATCATCATCTTTATCATCATCGTCATCATCATCGTTGTCATCAAGAACATGATCTTCAGCATCATGTCATTTGAATCCCATGTATCAGCGCTCAGATTAAGCTTTTAAGCGGCGCTTTAGAAGTTAATGAAGAATTTTATCGTCGATACTGTTCTTCGTTAGTAATACATCTATGTAAAATGTTTGAATAATAATTATCATCTGCTTGCATTCTTGTTGAGCATGTATGTATCTTTTGCCTATTCTGCCTATTGTACGATCTGCCTCTTATCTATATGCAATTCTATCTATTATACATTCTGCCTATTGTCTATTCTACCTGTCATTGTTATGGTCCATGCCAATGTCTTGTTTGCAACCCGTTATGTACATGTACCCAATGATGTATAAATCGCGATTCTTATCAGATCAAAAAATAATGCTTGATTGCTTTCTATAGTTCCATATTTGTCTTTTTATATTTCAGTGCCTACACCTACGCCGCCTCCAATAGGTAAATTCATCTTCTTAAACTGCCGTCTCAATCACCCACTGGGCTACTCAATTACTCATTAACTTGCTTATTTGGAAATTTTGCTAATAATATTATATCAGCAAACAGCCTATGGAATCAACTTGGTAACTACCTTACCAGTACCTTTAACTAATTTCTGTATAGCCTACTGACCTGATTATGAGAGTGAAATCGGCTGATAATATAATCTACGTTGCGCATTAGAAAGCGCTGTGATTTAAAATTCACTAACGAATAATTTACATTGCTGAGCACCTCACCAGCTAACTTGTTCGTGCTTGTTTCCATAATAATGAAATAAACCATTAGCAATTGGTGTTTGCATAACACAGAACAATTAGAGAGTGAACGGTCGTTTATAGTATGTTACATCGTTCGCTACCTTGTAACAGTCAATCATTTTTTTAAACAAAAGCAAGGTTTTGTTGCAGGTAAAGAAACACATAAAAGCCATTAATTTTTATGACGAGCCTCTAAGAACTGTTAGATTTTCTGTAAATCAAAGTTAGTTTTAAAAATTAGTTTTTAAAACCATCAGGCTGGCAGAACGTAGCTTGTAACATTGTACTAGTTAGGTTAATTGAAGGTTTAATATGTGTGTGTTCAGATGATGTTTGTATGTGCACTTGTTATAGCGGCTCTTCGAGGATCTCTACTCAGAGGCGCTCCCGACTGCAGCGCGGACACTGTGTCGAATTTTCATGCCTAAGCGCTGAGCAATAGCGAGTGAAGAACTTGCCCAAGGTCCCTACGCTGCGACTATACATGTAGGTTGATTCGAATCTGCAACCCTCCGGCAGCGAACATACCCACTATCTATATCCCACGCCTTGTCCTGACTAGGTTTTTCTAATGTCATGCTGAGCACCACAAACTAGCATACCTACACATATTATACAGTTTCCGAATCATATTTAGGTCAACGGTTTCAAGTGCTATACTAGTATTACTTACAAGTATCATTATGATCAATAACGATGCACGTGTGTTTTTGTGTTGTAGTCACCCATCCACCGCCAAGTATGTATTACCCAGAATCACCGTATCGCATAAATTTGACACACGCTGGTTTATATTCACAGAATTATATAGCTCATAGCACGGTCACATTATACGCTTTTTCTACCACAACCTCTGGCTAGAAAGCCAATGCTTTATTTTTCTAAGTAATCGTGGGACATAACATTTATGCACACCAATCCATAATAGGCCTATGGTTACAGTCAGGGACTTAGTCAGACGTAGATTCAAGAGGAGGTGACTCCTGTAGACATTCTTGATCCAAGCGTGATAAACCACAGGTAAAAAATCTCATAAACCTGGTTATTCGTCAAGTACATTTAAAGGCAAGAGTAACGATGGATATAAACCAGCGTCATGTGTCAACTATTTGCATTTCAGTGAATGATTTCTAGCTTCGTTATAAAAAATATTGCAATCTGAAACATCTCTCATCTCTAGGTCTATACTTGTTTTAGCGATTGTTAACGCACAACTCCGTTGAGAAAAATCTGTCAAAAGTTTATCCGTCCATTTAGTAGCGGGCGAAATTTGTAGCTTGATTATAATTATAATATGCCTATGGAAGAAAAGGTGCAAGGATTTAAGACAATTATTCTTAATGATCGGTTGAACGTTGAGTGAAATGCAGGTCTCACTCGCAAGGGTTGAGCCAAAACATTCGCACAGAGACATTGTGAGAATGTTACTCTACTCTCTGCTGCGCAGAGTATGGATCGAGAAAGACAAGGAGACTGAAAAAGAGAGTCAGAAAGACAGAGACAAAGACAAGGAAACGGTCTCAATGGATGGTGATCAGATAAAAAGAATCTTTAAAAGTAGGGCAAATATAATTATAATGTCGCATTTCTCTGCCTTTCTTGGAAATCGCAATTTTCATGACTGTCGACAACGTGTCACCTAGCGTTAGTCAACATGCTTCTCACCCTTGAAACTGCGCGATATGAAATAGATCTAATAATAATAGCATCGCCACAATGTCATGTTGAATCACTTTCGATCACGTTGGTCCTGCACTCTGGAATCGGGTCTCTTGATTCACGCGTTCTTCGTTATTAACTTGTACCCCAAGCATATCTTTTCGCTGTCTCAAATCGACTTTCTATTATCTGGATCTATCGCACTGGGAGCGCTTCTGATTGGTATATGCACTGTGAGAGGCGCTTTATAAATGCATAGATATAGTAGGCCTACAATGCAACATAGTGTATGCGTTGCAATATTTTTCAGTTCATCTGACTCATATTGACTGCCTGTGAGGGCTCTTGTATGACTCTTCATAAGTGCATTGTTACACAAAATAGGCCTACATTTTAAAGCAACACATACTAACAAGTCACTGTTTACATTCCCTTCAAATGAACTGCGTTTATCGATCTACCTCAGCCTATAGGCCTACGTACAACTTTATGCATCACGTAACACGATATGAAGCTAGAGAACCTTTGGTTTGAAGTGTAAGCTGATATTACAAAGAAATGCCTTCGATTATTACTGTGCAGACGACTGTTACTGGAGAGAGACAGACAACGTTCATATCCCTAACGGTCAAGAGGCGTGCACAGTGAACAATCTATTCACATGTCAGGCTCTTTGCCTTGCGACGCCAGACTGTCAGAGCATTGACTGGAACGCTTCAGCTCTCAGCTGCTACCTCTTCCACACCCAAGAGGGCCAAACGTGTTCGCCAGGCACAACCCACTATGACTACGTCTGCCCAGGCTCCCCGGGTAACTACCTATTGCTTCCTTTTCATGCACGTTTGCGGGCTGGTATCATGGGTAACGCTGGCTATAATATGGGTTTCGACGCTAGTCCATAAGGTAGTCTGTGATGTCCTACTTTAAACTTTCCCTTTCTCTATCGGCATCTTTTAAGAATACCAACTATTTTGGTGCTGCGACCGCATCTTCTTTATCGGCCTCTGAGTAGTTTCTTGAAGGGGCGCTATATAAATGCTCTGAATGAATGAATGAGGATACAATCAATTTCCTACTTCTCATCACAAAATTAATGAGATGGAAGGCCGCTGTTTTGAGGCGTTCTGCACCGTAGACTGCAGACTGAATACCTTGCGATATAGGGTCATTTGACATCAACGCGCCAAACTGCATTCATTGAAGAAACTTCATGTACCTGATGGCTGTGTTTTATTGTTTTCAGCTACTCAAGCGCCTACACGTATGTACACAGCTTTCTGGTTTCTTCCAAAATGTTCCACATTTTTACTAGACTCGTTTTAGCTGCAGGTACCGCTTCCCTTATGTAGGCCTAATAGGCTATAATTTTATCAGAAGCTAGGTTAGGGATGAGCTAAACAAAATATGAAACATGCAATTTGTATTTGGCTTGAGTATAATACATGTAGGCTAGTTCCTTCTTCATGAGAGTCCTTTACAAACATATTAATAAAGCATAGTCTAACTATTGATTCAATTTAATTCCAATAACTGATTACTCCCTATAATATTAATATTTTTATTTCAATGTAATTTTTGTCTATCTCAATGTTCGAGGTTGCGGCTTGCCAACCTGTTTTTGCTTATTAAACGAATATACATAGAAAATAACCAGGCACTGTAAATTGCATCATGGTATGCAACTATGCATACGGACATAATGTAGAGTACGTACCTGCTTACAAGTACACAGAATATAATTTACTTGATGCATTCATACATACATACATACATGCTTGCATACATACATGTACACAAATGCATACATACATGCATACATGGTACATACATACATTTCTACATCCATACATACATCATACATACATACATACATACACACATGCTTGCATACATACATGTACACAAATGAATACATACATGCATACATACATACATACATACATACATACATACATACATACATACATACATACATACATACATACATACATACATACAGACAGACAGACAGACAGACAGACAGACAGACAGACATACATACATACATACATACATATATACACATACATTCATACATACACATACATACATATAAACATGCATATATGCATGCATACATACAGTCATACATGCGTATTGACATGCATGCATGTATACATACATACATGCGTGCATACATATATACATACGTGTGTGTGTGTTTTTGTTTGTCTGTATGCGTACTTGTTATAGCGCCCCTTCAAGCTCCCTACCCAGAGGCGTTCCAGACTACAACGCGGACACTGAATCGGAGTTTCACGCCGAAGCGTTACGCAACTGCAAGTGAAGGAATTTCCCAAGGTCCTTACGCGGCGACTTGAGGTGGATTCGAACGTGCAACTCTCCGGCTGCAAGGCAACAAACATACCCACTACACCACCGCAACCTGCCGCTCCATACATACATACATACATACATACATGTGCAGTAATGTGGACATACCACGAATCTTAAACCTTAATTTGTGTGTCACTGGTTGGTATATAATAGGTTGTAGTTAAAGTTAGAGTTAGGTTTTAGGTTCGACATTCTTCACCCACAGACCTACGCCATAAAAGTTCTTACGGACGCATTGGCCTCGCTTCATTGCAATTTTTGATCGTTTTGTTTACAATAATATATTCATACGCACATTTATTTAACCTTGCGATATCTATATGGTCATTTGACATAGCTCTAAACGCGCATAAATAAATTCATCTTTTCTCGACGTACTTGACTTCTGACATCGGTACCATAGAAATGATCAATTAACATTGAACAACTTTTAAATACCAAGGCAATTGTTCACAGTTATTTACACATTTTTAGGACCACTTGGAAAGTAACATGAAGCGTTTTCTTTGTTTCAGCTGCAATTACCACAACACCAACTCCACCTCCTCCTCCTCCTCCGCCAAGTAAGACAGCTGTGACTGCCTCTTACTTGATTGTAATTAGCTCACATAGGCTACGTTAATTCCTTTAAAAATTACTGATGCTTAATAGAATTAGCAATAATATAAGAAACCATAGCCTGCTTGTTACTAGATTTTGCGTCTCAAATCATGCAGCCTACATTATTGGGAACATAAAATTTTATTTGATAAAAATTATTTTGCGCTTTTATCTACGCAATATCAGGTTTCGCAGACAATATTCCATAATTAAAATGCAAAACAGAACCGAAGATTAAAGCAATTGTTTTAAATGTATGTTATTTAAGCGACTACAACCGAGGCTCCACCTCCTCCTCCTCCTCCTAGTAAGTAAACAGTTCAGTATTTACATTGTTGAATAAATCCCTATCTGCACTGGTAGGACACGATGTTTGGGATGCAGAATTATCATGCATTGTTCTATGCTTATGAATTTCTTGTTTCTGTTGACTTGTTCAACGCTTACAAGAACGACGACAAAACGATTGTTGAGAATCTTTTCAGAATTTGAACGCTGCTATAAAATGTGAAGATGATTTCACGTTTTAAAACAGACTCACACCCACATAAGCAGATCTTGACAACCAACGACAAAACGTTTCCTTGGAATTGGGTAGCGCAAATATTTCGCTCAGTATTTCAGCCACGATCACTACCAGTGTCTACCACTACATGTAGGCTAATTATTAGCTGGGTTCAGTAAATGTTCAGCTTAGTTGGCCTATGACCAACAACAGAGAAAGCGCATCACTGCAAATGGACAATATCATTGCTATAATTATATTATAATTATTATTACTACTACAAATTATTATTAATGGTTAGTGACTTCTATCGCGCCCTATGGGCATTTGGAGATTCTGGGCGTTCCATAAAAGGTTTCAATATTCCGGTTACAATCTTAATTTTGCGCCAAGTACTGAGCTTTGGTCTCAGAAATAGACTTATCAGTTTATCAGTTTTATCCTTAGTCATTAGAAGCAAAGAGTCGGCTTTAAAGAACAGTTTAATGCGAACTGCTGCATAACGATACGAAATAAAGACATCATCATTCATGACAACATGCTGTCTGTTGCTTGTTTTCAGAAGCCACAACGACTGAACCACGTGAGAAATAAATCCGTATTTTATTGTTCAATCATTCATTCATTCATTCATTCAATCATTCATTCATTCAATACGATGATTTTTATGTAGCGCCTCTTTATGTTACTACACAGGAGCACTCCTTACCCAACCTCGGCTAGAGAGGACAGTGATTGCGATAGAATATATCAGATGGAGCCCTTTACAACAGGCGCAGGAATGGACGAAACCACAGGACCAACAACATAGAAAGCGCTTCGCTGCCTGAAAGAATATCGTGCAAATGGACAAAAAGTTCGGTCTTTGAATAGGAGCGATATAAATCCGTATTTTATTGTTCAATCATTCATTCATTCATTCATTCATTCAATCCTTCATTCATTCATTCAATACGATGATTTTTATGTAGCGCCTCTTTATGTTACTACATAAGAGCACTCCTGACCCAACCTCGGCTAAAGAGGACAGTTTTAAGATTGCGATAGAACTTGTAAGATGGAAAAATTCACAGCAGGCGCAGGAATGAACGAAGCCCATTCCAGACCACAGGACCAACAACAAAGAAAGCTCTTCGCTGCCTGATAGAATATCGCGCAAACGAACAAAAGTTTGCCTTTTGCATAGGAGCGATGTGAACAACGGGTCTGAATCCCATGAGTAGAGTGACAAATTCCATGACATAGACAGAGTCAAACGAAGGAGGCAACGCCTCACATAATATTACAGTTTGACTTATCAGGAAAATGACTTCTCTTGTTGGACTTTCACAAAATATAGTTCTCATAATTTATCATTTATTATTATTATTATGTTTTGCTCCGAGGTTATAAAGGATCCGTCATGGACTTTAGAAAATAAAATGTCTGGAATGTCTACTCATCTATAATTATTATTTGTTTGCACTCTACCCAATTTTAATTACATAGATTATTCGTCATCCATCTATATAATAACCCGACTGGATGTTTTTTTCATCCTCGGCGAAATTTTTTGCATTGTTTTCTAGATGTCTTTGGATGACCATATTCATCCTTGTCTTGGTTAAAACGGACTATCGTTAAGAAAATACGCTGACACATAAAACATAGATATAGAGGTTTCAAAACCACGTATCATAATTTTATTATCACTATTATTTATTATTATTAATGATTAGTGACTTCATCGCGCCTTATGGACATAACGGACATCTTTAGATTCTGGGCTATCCATAAAAGGTTTCAATATTCGTTTGTATAAACTGACTTGCGGTTAGGCCTACAATCTTAATTTTGCACCAAGTACTGAACCTTTGTCTCTGAAATATCAGTGCTGTCATTAGTCATCAGTATCATAATGATTGCTGTAAAGAAATTTTTGATGCGAACAGCTGCATTAGAATATGCACTAATGAAAGAAGTTCATGACTACATTCTGTCTGTTACTTGTTTTCAGCAACAACAACTGAACCACGTGAGAAATAAATCCGCATCTTCTAATTAATTTATTAATTCATTCAATCAATCAGTCATTCATTGCGATGACTTTTATGTAGCGCCTCTTCAATGTTACTATACAGGAGCACTTCTGACCCAACGTCGGCTAGAGAGGACAGTTTTAGGTTTGCGAGAGAACATATCAGAGGGAGCCATTTGCAGCAGTCGAAGGAATGGACGAAGCCCATTCCAGGGTGCGCGGACGATTGATCACCGGACGGTTGATCACCGGACGGTTGATCACCGGACGATTGATCACTGCGGACGTTTGATCATCGACCGATTGATCACCGGACGATTGATCACTGATCTAGTGGTCATTGGAATCTATTAACTGAGGAAGAAAGATAAATGTCGTAATTACCGCTAGTAAAGATAAACATTTGTATGAAACGATATGACAAAGTCAGACAGACTCAATGTATTTAATTTGTAATGAAATTATAAGAAGTGAAATGTGAAAATATACTGAAACGGTAAGCGTTATTAAACTGGTAACTAATCAGATAAACAGATACGTGCTTACTCTGATGTGCTATTTACTGTGTGTATATTTAAGAATTAACAGAAGCCGACGATGTTTATCTTTACTAGCGGTAATTACGAGATTTTTCTTTCATCCTCAGTTAATAAAATGTAGTGACCACTAGACCGGTGATCAATCGTCCGGTGATCAATCGTCCGGTGATCAACCGTCCGGTGATCAACCGTCCGGTGATCAATCGTCCTAGAATCCATTCCAGACCACAGGACCAACAACAAAGAAAGCGCTTCGCTGCATGAAAGAATATCGCTCAAATGGACAAAAAGATCGGTCTTGGCAGAGAAGCGATGTGAACAGCGGGTCTGAGTCTCCGGAGTGGAGTGACAAATTCCCTGACATAGCCAGCGGCAAACGTAGGAGGCAACGCCTCACAAGTGACTTTATATTACTGTTTGATTTAATAGGCTAACGACTTAGTGATTCTCTTATTGGGCTTTCACCGAAAATGGTTCTCATAATTTATGATTTATTATTATAGTTATCATTTTGTCCCGAGGTTATAGGCCTCAATAGGCCTACAGGATCTCTTATGGACTTCAGTAATATCCACTGTAGAGAACAAAATGTCTGGAATGTCTACTCATGCAGTCAATAGGCCTAATTATTATTTGCTAGCACTCTACCCAATTTTAATTCCTAGGAATATTTTGATGAAAAAATTGCGAGAAGTCAACAGCAACCGGTCATTCATCCAGATAATTATCGGACTTGATGTTTCTTAACCTGGGTGGAATTTTTTAATTATTAAAAAATAGTTTTAATATGACCATTCTCGTCGTTGTCTAAGTATATTAAACATTTTAAAACGGATTATCGCTAAGAGATAGGTTGCTAGATATAAATAGATATATAACAGAGGTCTCAATATCATTCTTAATTTATTATCATTATATTATAATTATTATTACTATTGTTATTAATGATTAGTGACTTCTATCGCACCTTATGGACATATGAATGTCTGGTGATTCTGGGCATTTCAGATAAGGTTTCAAGATTTGAATGCACAAACTGACTTGAGGTTACTATCTTAATTTTGCATGAAGACTAGTACTGAGGTTTAGTCTCTGAAATATCAGTTCTATCATTAGTCATTAGTATCGTATTGACTGCTTTAATGGAAATGTTTTAATGCGAACAACAGTACTGCATAACGATATGAAATAATGACATCATCATTCGTGGCTGCATTCTGTCTGTTGCTTGTTTTCAACAGCAGCCGCAACAACCGAACCACGTGAGAAATAAATCCGTATTTTCTTATTCATTCATTCATTCATTCATTCAATGATTCATTACGATCATTTTTATATAGCGCCTTTAATGTTGCTACGCAGAAGCACTCCTCGTTCAACCTCGGCTAAAGAGGGCAATTTCAGGATTGCTCTAGAACGTGCCATTTAGGCCTACAACAGAGAAAGCCCATTCCAGACCACAGGGCAACAGAGAAAGCGCATCGCCGCCTGACAAATTTTGCGCAAAGGGGACAAGAAGTTTGGGCTCCTGTGTAGAAGAGCGTAGGCAACGGCAGGTCTGGATCACATCCTGTGTGGAGTGAAAAAAATCTGAGAGATAAGCAGAGGCCAAACTAAGGAGGCAAACGTCACATCAGTGGCTTATTATTAGTAATGTTACAGTCGTTTTCAGTTTCTCTTTACAGATCCCGCTTGATATTTCTCTTTACATAGTCTGGTCATCTCTGCAAATAGATTAGGGACTAGGAGCAAGCTGATAAACTGAAACGTGTCTGCACCTACAGATTACACTCAGTTTTTAATTTCAGCCACGACAACTACAACTGAACCACGTAGGCCTACGGCCATAGTTTGCTATCCTTCAAATGTTCACCGATTACATAGTTTTAAATATGTATGCATGACTGCATGTATTGTATGTATGTATGTATGTATGTATGTATGTGCACTTGTGAAAGCGCCCCTTCAAAATTTCTACTCAGAAGCGCTCCCGACCACATCGCGGACACTGAATCGGAGTTTCACGCCGAAGCGCTGAGCAATTGCGAGTTAGGAACTTACACAAGGTCGATACGAAGCGGCTTGAGGTGGATTCGAACCTGCAACCCACCGGCTGCAAGTCGAGTCAAGTCAAATCAAGTTTATTTATCCCATCATCAACATACAAGAAATTATGATTACATAGTGTAATAAAGTGACATATATGACTTACACAGTGGTGCTATGAGCAAAAATTGGCAGGGAAATGAAGTTATGTGAGCCAGCAGATTTATAAAAAAAATAGCAATCACAGCACAGGGTTGGGAACCACAGGCCCACCAAGGGGTCAAGTCCCACTAAGAGGGGGCCTATTTTTTCAGGTAGCATTGAAAAAATTAAGGATGACATAGACTTTCAGAACGATAGATCCGGGGAACACAAACTTGACAACAATAACTGTTATAGAAAGCACAAGAGTAAAATAACAAACTTAACTAACAATAATACATGCTCAAGTGTGTGCGCTCTTAAAGTACGCTTAAAACAAGATAACTTATTAGAGGCACGGATGTTGAGAGGTAGGTTGTTCCATAGCAGTGGGCCCTGAAACTTAATAGATAGTTTACGGATGCTTAGTTCTTGCGAAGATTAATTTATAGTCAGGCAACGAACTACACCACCGCGCCTCACTAAATATGCACTACATTACATTTGCATTCAGTGAATGAACACTGGACACTGGACAGGTCCGAGAAAATTTACAACGTTAGCGTTGGTCATGGATAATTATGGACATGAGGTGGGCCCTATAATATGATAATTTATGAGATTCACTACGGGTTCGATGATGGAATATGCGTTCTACATGAACCGAATGTAGGCCTAGTCGTACTGGCAGGGTCGAATGGTCGAAATTTCTACTGTTTTAGCTACCACAACAACGACTACAACAACTCTCCCACGTAAGAAAATTGTCTATGTATTCGTAGTAGCCTGTGGCAACACTATTTTAAAGCAGGAGGAAGCTAGGAGTTGCACAATTGCTCTGCGTCGACTATAAATTATATATCTTGTGCGCATCTGCCTCGCGTTCATCATAAATTTTTTCGTACTGTTAATTATTTTGTTCCCAGATATATAACAATTATCAGTGCGTTCTATTTTAGACTACAGCCACTACACCACCACGTATTGAATTTATCCTGACTTGTAGCCTAATACCCATTGTCAAGCATTTCATAGCAAATAAATGATAACAGATAATATCATAAAAATATATGCTAACAAAGAAATTTTAGCAATCATATGAAAGCAAGCACATAACAACACAAACGCTATGAAAATATATATTAAAGCCGACATAATTAACAATAATACATCATAGCAAAAGTACTAAACATAGGCTACATCATAACAGGCATGCCATAAATATATATCAAAACAAACTTAACATCACAAATAATGATAACGAACATGTAAAAATAAATATGTATAACGAACACATCAGAGCAAGCTATAGGCATGTCTTGAAAAATAATAATTATAGGTCTTTACTATAAATCGTATCATGGCAAGCATAGCATAACAGACATGTTATAGCAGACACCTCATAAGAAAACATGTCATAAAAAATCTAATATCATAACAAACAGACCACAACACACAATGCATGGCATTGTTATAAGACAAAAACCCATCAAAATCATAAATTATATTAAATGCTCATCAAATCAGACATATCAAAAAAGTAAGATATCATGGCAAGCATATCATATCAAACGTTGCCATTGAAAGCCTATTAAAACAATTAGGCCTAGTAGGTTATCACAAGAAAACCAAAACACACATTTGAAACGGGTGGAGAGAAAACAGCATTGCATCAATGCAAAAGATCTTATGCAAAATTTGAAGATCAGCGCGTCGTGGATTCTTCATAATATGCCAGATGTATCAATTAAACCTAGACATAATATTATTCGACATGTCTTCTCTTTAGCGACAACAACGACGACTACCACAACTCAAGCGCGTGCGACAGCCATCTACCCTCTTGCTGTTACACATAAGCAAAATTAAAAAAAATTAAGAAAATGAGACTTACACATCAACAAAAATATAAAATTTTAAAGAAAATGAGACTTAACAATTTCACAGTTATGTATGTATCTATGTATGTATGTATGTATGTATGTATGTATGCATGCATGTATATATGTATGTATGTATGTATGTATGTATGTATGTATGTATGTATGTATGTATGTATGTATGTATGTATGTATGTATGTATGTATGTATGTATGTATGTATGTATGTATGTATGTATGTATGTATGTATGTATGTATGTATGTATGTATGTATGTATGTATGTATGTATGTATGTATGTATGTATGTATTAGGGTGTTTTTAAGGTACATGTGAAATTTTCAAATAAAAGATTTTTTAACGACCAAATGAAATTATTGTGCCAAATCATGTGTAAACTGAATATCTGAAATTATATCTCGTTAGCTGACCATTTAGGACTTGCTCAAGAGGACTGAAGTTAGGAACACGGTTGCATTGCAAGCATTAGAATCTACGATTTCAATACTTGCGAGCTGCATACTATAGAACCCTTCTCAGTGACTAGTTCCCAGAAAATAAACATTCATGATTATGTCGTTACTGAAGTGATGCTGTTTTTGTCACTGGTCATGTGTTGCAAATGGCGGGAAGTGGTGCTTTTAATTCTTGTATCAGATAGCAGAATTGCAAAATTGATTTTAAAAAAACTGAGATTTAGTTGATAGGCGCTACTGAAGCTGTATTCACAAAGGAGAGGTTCCCATGCAAGGTACTGCTCAATGTACGTATACACCAAGGAATCATTGTCTGGATGACAACGTATAAGAGACAGTAGCAATTGTACGTTTCAATGCGGGAGAGATGATCTTGCAGTCCTTGCAGCAGAGATTCTTTTGAGTCACAAGTTCCCCTTACTCTTCACTTGAATAACAAGCTCATGCCTGATGTTACAGAGACTGGACGATAATGGTATATTTCATAAGGATGTTACCAAGCTATTGGCCATCCCCTACCTCCACTCAGTGACAGCTATTGTCATGTCAGATTCTTGATGGCTGAGACCTGAAGCTGGGGATTGGAAGACAAAATGCTGGCCATGTGTTTTGACACAGTTGCGAGTAAAACGAGTTGCAAGGGCGGCATATGCATGAAGCTGAAAGCAAAATTGGCAAAGGACCTCTTGAACCTCGTCATCGATACCATGCCTCTGAAATTGTTCTAGAAAAGTGTTTTACTGCATGATTCTGCAAGGACTTCAGTATTGGAAGTCTTTAGTCAAGAGCTACTAGAGCTAATAGTCGTTTTCCAAAGATGAATTCCATCAAAGGGAATAAAGTTCAGGTGACGAGGTGCATTTCACCGACGGCGTTGGATGTCATATGCGATTTACATGATCAAATTGTGGCTTTTCAGTTATCAATTTTTCATTCAGCGACGTCAAAGCACAGAGAGGATAATCTCGACCATCCTACTCTGAAAAGGTATCGAATCATTTATTCGAAGTGTCACTCTCTGTGACAGCAACTTAGTCTCACGTGAAGTGCTATTTCACCTGTATACCTGAAACAATGAAGCCCAAAGGGGAATTCATACCTACACCATGCCAGAGAAATCTTACAATGTACTTGTCTCCCTCACAGTATATTCCAGACACCTTTGATTTTTGTCATAGATCCTGGTTGGCCACAGCTTTTTGACGAGTCATAGACTACAGCATGCGCAACGAATTTGATGATCTGGGATCTGATCTCATGAGAGGCTTCCTACTGTAAGCTTACCAAAAGCCACCACCAAAATATTCAAGATCCTCGGATTGGGCTGCTCTCTTCGTGATTAAGACCCACGACAATGGTAGTCAGAACAATCACACAGTGAGACACAATTAAATCATAATAGCTTACCCAACCTAAGAGAGACGAATGATCTGGGAGAGTGACTTTTACGCAGTCCTTCAATGAAGTCCTGGTCAGAAATAAAGGAGAGAATCAATTTGTTCTGCAATGGTCAAGTAAATCTAGATTTGTTCAAATGTACTAAGAGGTATAAACTATGACAACTTACAGTACTTCTTTGGATTTTGCCTTATATCTGATGGTTTTGCGTCCAATTTTGCTTGGATCTGTGAAAATTGCAATGTGTCACAATGTTGCATAAGTGTCTATTCTTCCAGTGCTTTGAGCAAGTCCTAAATCTATTCCGATTTTCATCTAATTTGACAAATGACTATACTTCTGAAGGTGGAACACAAAATCATATTGGTCGATATTGGCATCGAGATTTTAATTTCTAGACACACCATAGTATGTATGTATGTATGTATGTATGTATGTATGTATTCATTCATTCATTCATTCCGAAAACTTATATAGCGCCCCTTCAAGAAGCCTACTCAGAGGCGCTCCCAGTCCAGCCACAGCTAAAAAGATAAGTCTTGAGCAACTTGTAGAAAGCAGGCAAATTATTCCGAGGTAGTAAGCGTAGTGCAAGCGGGAGCCCATTCCATGTGGACGGGCAAACAACCGAGAAGGCTCGACGCTGTCTGGTAGCAGAGCGGGTTTGAGGGACCAGCAGCTCCCCATTTGCCGAAGAGCGTAAAGTTCTACGGGAGGCTACGACAGAGACAGGGCGACAGAGATCAGATAAGTAGAAAGGAGCATTACCAATTAAGGACCGCCAGACAAGTGCTGCTATCCTGTACGAGATGCGCTGCGAGACTGGAAGCCAGTGCAGAACATCACATGTATGTATACATGTATGTATGTATGTATTGTATGCATGTATGTACGTATGTATGTATGTATGTATGTATGTATATATGTATGTATGTATGTATGCATGTATGTATGCATGTATGAATGTATGTATGCATGCATGTATGTATGTATGTATGTATGTATGTATGTATGTATGTATGTATGTATGTATGTATGTATGTATGTATGTATGTATGTATGTATGTATGTATGTATGTATGTATGTACGTATGTACGTATGTATGTATGTATGTATGTATGTATGTATGTATGTATGTATGTATGTATGCATGTATGTATGTATGTATGTATGCATGTATGTATATATGTATGTATGAATGTATGTATGCATGCATGTATGTATGTATGTATGTATGTATGTATGTATGTATGTATGTATGACATTGTATGTATGTATGTATGTATGTATGTATGTATGTGTTTGTTCATTTATGTATGTATGTATGCATGTATGTATGTATGTAGATGTGTGTATGCATATATGCATACGCACATCTATATGTAAATGTATGTTTATGTATATATACTCACCTATTTGTTTGTATGTGCACTTGTTATAGCGCCCCTTTAAGCTCTCGCTACTCAGAGGCGCTCCCGAATGCAGAGCGGACACTGCATCGGAGTTTCACGCCGAAGCGCTGAGCAATTGTGAGTGAAGGACTTGCCCAAGGTCCTTACGCGGCGAGGTGGATTCGAACCTCGAACCTTCCGGCTTCAAGGCAACGACGCCACCACTACACCACCGCGCCCCACCTATGTAGCCTATGTTGGTGTATTGGTATGATTATAATACTCAATGGAAAAGTGTTTAAGCGTGGATATCTGAGATAAACAAAATGTTGGTGCTAAATTACTTTATTGCGGTCAAAACTATGTTTAGTCGTGAAAAAATCACCTGCCCAATCCTCGTTTTATCGTAACCGTAACCTCCAAATTTGCCAGCAAAACGCTTTTCTAAAGCTAGGCACAATATAATAACAAGATCGCTTAGGCTACTATTTCTGCAACATGAAACATTCAGATAATTAAGCAAGTAGGCACATACCAATGTACATAATCATAACGTGAATCTGCGTTTATCCGTCTTTTATCCGCTGGGTTCAAGCATTGGAATGCACTTCTACATTTATTTGCACTATCTTGTGTCATTTCGATCTCCTCCAATGATTTGTCTTTTTTTCTGTTGTTGGCATGGAACACTGTGCTGATTTGGAAATTGTTTGCTTCGTACTTCAGCAACAACAACGACTGAAGGATGTAAGCCACACGCACGTGTAATATTATTGCCTAACTTCCTAAAGTTCTCTTTAAAGTAACAGCAGCCATACTACTATTAGCAGTGATCTCAGGCGGGGGAGAGGGTTGAATGGTAAGACGCTTTGAAGAAGATCAGAAGGAGTGTGTTCACATTCCTCTGACCTTCAACGGTTGACTCAGCCTTCATGCAAATTAATTACTATGGTTAGATTTGAATCCTGATAAACTTAGAATTATTATCTACTATGTCATGCTAGCAACCGAAGACAAGAGAGGATGGAGAAGAACTGTCCAAAATGCGACCAACCCTCGTGTCGAGGAAGGTTGAAGGCAAGGCAAGGCATGTCATGCTAACTATCTGCCTACTTGTCAGCCAATAAAATCATGAAAAGCAAAAACTAGAACAGCGACCTTGCTACAACTACTACAACTACTAACCTACTACTGCTACTACCACAAGTACCATTGCTATTGATGCTGCTAGTCTACCACTAACATCGCTACAAACACCACCGCCGCCGTCATCACATCACCTTCCGAGTTTTGCAGGTCCTGTTTGGCGATGCCTTCGTGGTAATCCCTCCAGCATTCTTGTCATGTCACTGTCTCTGAAATCTTTGTTCTCCGGCAAAGGGGAAGCCTTTGGATCAGCGAGCCTACACTTCTACAATTAGACAACGCCGAACCTTTTGAATGTAAGCCATGCAACTATCTGGAACGAAATTAGCATTGCGGCTAATTGCTAGGTTAAACTCGCCTGATTTTTAGAAGTCGCTCAAATCCTAGCTGTGGCTGGGCCTTGGCTGTGGCATGACTGGAAACACCTCTGGGTAGATCTCTAATAGAGGCGTTATAAAAATGCTCGGAATGCCGGAATTCTCATCCACCTCTCATTCCCTACGTGCATATCTCGTCCCCGGTGTTTCATATAATGAGTGTCGAATCTAAATAGTACTGTAGTTCTTCGAGAGGCGCTATTATAGCCTATATAATTCTGTACATATGATGCGATAATGCAGTAAGGCAGAATTTTCTTTTGGCCGAAAGCACATCCCGGTCTCGGGGTCACACATTATTGTGCCCCGTGAGCGCGTTATAAGCTTAACTGCGATGCAATGAAACGTTTCAGCCGTATGCAATAGCAAGTTGGATCTGGCCTTCGTCATCGACTCATCGACCAGTATCTGCGGTACGAGTATTTGCAAAGCTTATATTGCGAACCTGGAATTCATTAAATCTGTGATCAAGGACATGACGATCGGTCCTGATGACACACAAATCGCCGTCATTACCTTCGGCAACGATGCTGTCCTCGAATTTCGTCTGAACACGTGAGTTTATGTCTCTTCTTTGGACTAATTAATAGGGTTATCCATGGACCGTTTGTAAACAGGACAGGAATTTTCTTCCTTAACCACCTTGTACAAGGTTTTGGACGCTAATTAATTAATCGGAGTTCCTGAAAATTTCACATCTTGCTACAAAATAAAAGCGCTCAATAAGTTACATCCATGAAGGCAGACTGACGAATTATTATGCTTGGAAATAATAAAAATGCCTTTGGAGATTCAAAGCATAATCTTTAGCATTAGAAACGGATTTTTTTAGCGGAGCGACATCTATCGTCGAGAGTGAAATGAGTGACCACAAAATGTTCACAAGTAACCAATCCTGTAATAGAAAGTCCTTCGTCAAAAACCCTACGGGACAATTTCATGGACAACGATGCAATGGAATGCAAATTAATGCAATGCGGTAACTGTCAGCGCAGTCAGTAGGCCTACACAATACATTATTTAACGCTTTCCTGGAGCTGTCAGTTTTCTCCAATGTTGTTTTAGCGCACAGGAAAACCAAATTAATTGGCAAGTAGGTTTCGGTTAGTTTCAATCGTTAGGGTCTGTCCAGAGTCCAGACAATACGTACGCTATAATGAACAGAGAGGGGATCGGAATTAACTATTTTTGCGTAAGGGTGCGCAACTGCGTATGGCGGGAGGAATTGGGTCTCAAAATAAATATCTGATTAATATGACGTCCACATTACATGTAGGCTAGACTATTTATAACTCTGCATTGTCCTATGGTCGTCTGATGACATTTTATTGCATTATAATGAGATGCTGTTCCTGTGTAAACACAACAAACCAAAACAGTTAGGCCTACCAAATTTTAGCTGGCAAGTGATTATCATTCATGTTTAACAAAAACAAAGCACGATATTAACAAAAACAAAGCACGGTAAAGTATGTCAAATAGATGATCTTAGCGATTTAACTTTTGTAAGCTTCTCTTGCATTTGACGTGATCATTTTAATTTCCGCCCGAGAGCTGTCAGTTGGTCTGCTTCATCTTCTATCTTTACAACCATTGTCCATGCTTTCATGTGCTGTTGCACTGATTACTGCAATTCACTTTATTCTGCGCTTCCCAAAGTCGCTTAACTGCTCTTCGGTCGGCTGTGAAGCTCGTCCCCCTCGCTACTTCCCCATTTCAACCTACATGACGGATGTCCTACGCTGGCATCATGCTGCTGCCTTTCCCAATCACTACGATTGCTGCTCTTGGTCTTCAGAACTGAACTGGGGTAATCCAAAAAAAATGCCTTTGGGAATTTATGCGCAAATCTCTATCTGCAGCTGCCCTCTTCCAGCCCTCTCAGGTCCGCGTATCGACTTGATCCCAGTTCCGCTGGCAAGTACTGTCATGGCTCAACGTAGATCTTCCTTCTGGTGTCCATCAGCTGAGCCGCATTATACCTCAAATAGCTGACTTCAGATCCTTATCGGCTACCTCAGTTTATTCGTTGTAAAATCCTCCTAAAGGGATTTTCACTAATAATAATAGGCTGATTAGGTTATGATGGGGAAATGAATGATAGTACGAGAGAAGAATGAGATTGCATTTTCATAAGTTCAATAAATCTAGAAAAGCTTACTTACGTAAAATTAAACAAGCATCGAAAGCATACACCAGACGAGATAATCCTAACAACTAATATCTATAAGTCACTGTTCCTCAACTCTCTTCTCTCCCTCTCTCTCTCCGACTGACTACCTCAGTCGCTATGTTTTATAGAGTTCAGATACACAGACTAGATAGCTAAGTCCCGCCTGTAGCGAATTACAGAGCAGATAGATAGGCCTAACTAACAGCTGTCTGATTGGTGACCAACTAATGCTATATGCTAATTCAAGTGTCATGTGAACTAGATTGACAAAAGGATATATGAGCCTAATGTTCAGTATATATTAATATAGTCTAACAGTTAAACCTTATAATAAAACACTATTATAGTTGCACTCTGCGGACTGTTGTGGGCCATTCTGCATGGGATGGCATTCCCTCAACTACGGCTTAGACTTATGTCTGAAGTCTTCTTCTGGTCTACTCTTACGCTGAAGTCGTTTCTCTTTCCTCGGGGCTTCACCACTGAGAGCGACTTTGAATAGACCACAACGAGAAAGGCGTTTTATAAATGTCCAGATACGACACAATACCACACACAACTGGTCACAATAATGTTTTGACTTCGATGTTTATCTATCAGATACACGGACAAGGATTCTCTCTTAGATGCTGTCACCAAAGTAAACTTTACTGGAGGTCAGACGAACACAACCGGGGCCATACGGATGCTGATGTCGGAAGTATTCGTACCAGAATATGGGGACAGAAAGGAAATCCCTAACAGAGCAGTCATATTCACGGACGGGGCTCCAAACATAGAGGCCAACGCTCTGGGTAAGACAGTGGCCGAGGCTCACAAGGAAGGGATCTCGACTTTGGCCATTGGTATAACAGTCAATATCATTGCTGGCCAGGAAAAGTCGTTTGACAAAGCCGTAAAGACGCTCGCCTCACCTCCTGGCGAGGTTAGAAACTTTCGTCATTTTTCTTACCGATAACAGGGATGGGCAGTAATTTAATTGAGTAATTGAAATTACGTCGACTACATTTGCAATTGGCGATTATTTTGTAATTTGAAACTCTAAATAATACCAAGTAATTTTTAATTCAAGTACCGTAGCCTACTTTCTGTAATTTGTAATTGAAATTATATTCTGTAAACTCAAAGTATTTTGAATTTGGCTATGCTAAGATTCTTTGGGTCATAAATCGGCCTACGGTACTTATTCAGTCGACCGAGAGATTGATGAATAAGCTGGTATACGGACAGAATGAGAGAGAATTATTATACTAGAAAAAACACTCATAATTATATGTATCAATTTCTCGGATTCTCTAAAGCTATCACGCTTCATCAGGGCTTTTTTAACGTGCAGTTCTACACAAAATGTGCAGCTCTAAATGGATTTGTGCAGTTGTAGAAGCACTTCTGTCACAAGTTCTGTGCAGTTAAAACTAGCAAAAAGGTCACTGTCATCCGATTGAAAGTAATTTACCATGGAGGATGGGAAGGGAAAGAAGGGGTTGTGCAGTTCTAAAAATTCCTTAAAAACAGCCCTGCGCTTCATTAGTCACATAATCGAAATGCTGCATCACATAACCTATGCCTAACTTGTTGTAAGGCGGCTAACTCTGTGTTGTCTTTTTACACAGCTGGACAAGGACTACTTCAAGGTTAAACGTTATGAAGAGCTGAGTGGCGTGCGCGCGGAACTGCAAAAGCAGACGTGCAGGAAACGCTCCTAGAGAGGTTGTTAAGATTCGAATTCTTAATTACTCAAATATATGCAAAATTATGCATACGAAAGATCTGCGGGTATACCAGTACCCGCAGTCTACCCATATCGCGGGTCGGGTGCGGATCGGGTCCGGGTCGGCTAAGCATCTCACGCATAGATGTGGCTATAAAAGTTTTTCGTTTTTTACTTCTTTAAAAAAGTCGCTTTTGTTCGTTTTCTTCGTATTGTTTTTATTCCGTTTTTAATTTTTAATGTGACTTTATTTCCTTATTTACAGTCTGCTGTTATTTTCCATAATTTTGTTTTTCAGATAGGCCTATTCCTTGAGTTTTCACCGTGGCCTGCAAATTTAGAACACATCTATTGTCCATATTTCTGATTAGTTTTTAATTGCATTATGTCCATCAGTATGAACTGATGCGGAACTATGTTTGCAATTCAAACTTGAAGAGATTTGAAAAAACTTTATTTTTATCAGTTTCTTATTAAACCAAAGTTATAAAAGAAAACTAACTGTTGTAGGTTAATATCACTTAAAATTAATTTTGGCCTAAGTAATTAATAAAAGTTGTGTTATTTGCCGATTGAGATATATTTTAAGTTTAAAATGCATCTTAAGATGCAACAAATTCGAATTATGTTCTGTTTTCATATTTTGTCTTTTTTTTCTCTCTTTTTTCAAATAAAACGACGTAACTTTCCGTTTTTTATTCCGTTTCCATCATTTTTTATATCTATGATTTCACTGGTCGGAACGGACACGGGTAGGATCTCACGGGTACGGGTATACCGGTACACGTTTCACTCAAAGCAGCTTTATATGTTGAGGTTACAATGTCATCACTGCATGCAAGAGTGAATATTGGACCTTCAAAGTCTTTCTCGCTATCGGTCAATCAATCAATCAATCAATCAATCAATCAATCAATCTTAATTTGAATAGCGCCCCTTCAAGGTATCTGCTCAGAGGCGCTCCCGGGCCTAGATCAAGTTCAATTAGCCTACTCTTCGTCTTTCTCCTCCTGCTTCTTCTCTTCAGTCTTCTACTAAGCATAGCCAGGAAAGTATGTCATCATACTTGCTGACAGCCTTTCGACTGTTACTCGTATCACAAAATTATTCCTCTCCACTTTCTTTACACATGGCTGTAACCTTCGTCACTTGATCAAATGCATTCGTTCGTTGTGGTTTGCCTTTAAAGCTGGTTCGGTGTCGCGTGTACGCCGTACGGTCCATTGTACACAGGCGCTTTGAGGCCGACGAGTTGTGTTGCATTACACCGCATCTAGAAATATTAAAGTCCCTCTCATGATATGATGCTCATTGCTCACCAATCAGCGGCGCTCACTGTGCGAAAGACCCAGAGAAAAGCAGGTGGTTTTTGAGACAGCGAAAGATGTGTTGGGGTATCGGTCAATAACACGGAGACCGTGATTCCGAAGTGCACGATCAACAGAACCCAAAAAATCGAGTTTTCGGCCTTTGCAATCCTTGTTGTCCGCCGGATAAGGAGACCGTCCGTGTCAAGTGAGCGCAGTGGACGAAAAGATGAGAGACTGAAGTCGGCAGACGTATGAGATATTGTGTTTTACACGGTCTGAACTTGAACTGTTACAGTCCATGGTCTCGCTTAGTACCACCTAGCAGGGTTTCGTGTCATAAACCTTTAGGCTACCATATTTCCTCCGCACCAATAGCCTAACATTCATTCATTCAAGCAGTTATTATAGCGCCTCTTCAAGGAAACTACTCAGAGGCGCCCCCGACTTCAGCACGGCCAAACAGAACGTTTGACCTTCCCTGAGCGTGGAATTTTGTTTTAGGAACGTGATTTATCTATATTCTATAATAAGTGAACTCAAGATTTCAAATCACATTGTATGGAGTTTATGATCGCAATATTTTTGCCTTTTCTCCATTTTTATCTTGTTTTCTTTCATCGTGATCCGCATATCAATTCGCACACATATCCCGCTTAAATAGTGCATGTAAACTCTGAACACAAGTATAGGGCCTATAGTACTTAGCATCCCACTGTCCATCTGATACACAAAAAACAACTATTAAGTGTTTGAAAGACATTGGCAACTCGCGAACTTAATAAATTGTGAACCAAGCGGAGAGTATATTAAGTAGCCTATATGAAAAGCAAATCAACAGCAGCAGGATATG
The DNA here is from genome assembly GCA_949752735.1 of Lumbricus terrestris. Taxonomy (NCBI): domain Eukaryota; kingdom Metazoa; phylum Annelida; class Clitellata; order Crassiclitellata; family Lumbricidae; genus Lumbricus; species Lumbricus terrestris. The sequence continues at coordinate 5,876,965 of OX457043.1, read as the reverse complement.
CATGTTTTATGGTCACTTTATAGGTTTGGGCATAACTGTTAAGCATGGATACTGGATAGTGTAGTGAAAAGATAACATTGTAATAATTTCTGTGAACCTTTCTTTGTAGGTCCAGCTGTACGAGAGGAGACCGACACGAGAGTTTCTCGATGCGTCTCAAACTGCATCTCTGGATGCGTTTAAGGATCATCATTACCTAAGCAATTTTCTCTTTAACGTTATGACGCTAATGCGATGATTTCTGCAATGTACTTCGATGTTTATCGACCTTATAAGCATAGATAGATTGTGTATTCTGCTTTGACTTCTTAATGCATCACGTGAAAAATTCAGAACAATTTTAATAGCTCTAGGTCTTATTCTACGCGCTGCTTTGCAATAATCCATGACAGGGAGTTTGGAACTTTATTGTATTAGCATACAGTCCCGACATTATTATGTATCCATTAAATGTGTTTAAAATTATAATTTAAATTGAATGACGTGGTGCAAATTTACTTTAGTGAGTTAGTGTCTGAACTGCCTTTAAGCCAGGAACAGCAGGAGTGCTAACATGGTATCAAGCGATCAATTGTATGTAGTATGTATGTATGTATGTATGTATGTATGTATGTATGTATGTATGTATGTATGTATGTATGTATGTATGTATGTATGTATGTATGTATGTATGTATGTATGTATGTATGTATGTATGTATGTATGTATGTATGTATGTATGTATACATACATACACGTATGTATGTATGTATGCATGTATGTATGTATGTATGTATGTATGTGTGTATGCATGTATGTATGTATGTATGTATGTATGTATGCATGTATGTATGTATGTATGTATAATGTATCTATGCATGTATCTATGTATGTATGTGTGCGTGTATGTATGTATGCACGGCACATGTTAGAGTTCACACTCGATCTTAGGCATGTTTCGAACAATTGTGTGTAAACCTGTTTTCTTAACTATAGAATTAATATTCAGTGCTACGATGATATCAATAAATCGATGATTGCCGAAGATCGAATGTAATATCTTCGTTTTCACGATTCTTTTTAAAATTCATAAAACAACATACAATGAAAGAATAATCACAAAGTCATGTTGATGCAGAAGTCGAGTTTAACGGTTTGGCAGTCACGCATTGCGTCTTCATTCCTAATGCTCATTTCACTAATGTAAGCTGCCGAATGGATTGTTGAGTCACTTGAGTGTAGTCTACCTTTGGAAGTTTGCGATTTTTCCTCCGCACGATCTTCGTTCCAGAGTGTTTTAACCATTACCCTTTCAACCATCTTTCATTCGCCAGTCATTCACCAAACCACCGTCCCGGTCTACTCGCTAACATCATCACGTCTTTCCCATCTCTGCCTGCAATTTGTTCCTTCCTTATTCTTCAATCGTTCCGTGCTCCGTGCTTTTCTTTGGAAACAAAGGACCTACGCTCATTCTCCTTCGCTTGGCCCAAGCAGGGCCGTCTTATGGTCATTGTAGGCCCTAGGCACTTTTGCATATTAATCTATTCGTAGGCCCCTAAGGCCTATCCAACTCAACTCTGCATTAATTCAAATTGCAACACATTTACATTATTTCGTAAAATTATGCTGAACCAGGTTTTGTGAACGCATTCAGTTTTGATTTTAAATCTCAATCAACTTTTTGTAATATTTATTTTCGATATCCGCTAAATGTAATATTTCCGGTTTCAGATTTTCGACTTTCGGTTAGCGGCGTTTCGGTCTAAATTCTAATGAAAAATCGCCATCGCTTTTTAAATTTTAATTTGCTAAAATTATTAATACAAATTTCTAAAAAAAATCATGTCTGATGGTTAGCCTATAAGAGGAAACAAGAGTCTGGATTTGAGAAACCAATAAATCTGTAGCTGAAATGATTAGGTCACAAATAGCTGACAAGTTGGTCTCCAGTTTTCCAAATGTCAATATTACTTTTCGAATTTATCTTTCTATTTTTGGGGCAAGTTGCGAAGGTGAACGTTCTTTTTCGAAACTGAAAATTATCAAAAATTACCTTCGGTCAACGATGGGACAGGCACAATTATCCTCCCTTGCATTACTTTCAATTGAAAACGACTTAATATGAGAAATGACATTTGAAGACGTCATAAGCGATTTCGCGAATGCAAAGAGCCGCAAAGTTGACATAATATAGCTTAGCCAATATGTTACTATTTCATTAGCTAACTCTAGCCTTAAAATGTTAGCTCGTTAAAATTGAATTTGCAAGTTTTCGTTTCCTGTTTGTTTTTCCGGACATTGACCAATCACTGCATTTATTTTTAAATATATTTTTCACGATTTCGTAGGACCATGGTAAGTTCGTAGGCCCTAGGCACAGTGCCTACTGTGCCTACTGGATAAGACGGCCCTGGGCCCAAGCTCTGCTACTGCCCATGGCACTTCTTCTTTTCGTGCTCTGCCCTTAGGCAGGTTCGAATGTTTGACGTCTCCAATCTTCTCTGTTCTGCGCTTTCATTTTCAGCTTCTGATAGCCATCTTTCATCATCCAGTCTAACAGTCTTTGTCTTGGTCTGCCTCTCGTTCTTTTTCCATCCATTTTCCCCCTCTATGATTGTTCGCAGCATCGAGTCTCCTCTGAGTGTGTGCCCGATCCATCTTCTTTGTCTTTCTCTAATTGTGTGTATCATCGCTCTCTTTTCTCCGACTCTTCCCAATACCTCCTCATTGCTGATATGATCCCTCCAGCTGATTCTTTCCATGGCACACACACCTGAAAACCGAACTCTTCAAATTTTAATTCTTTTCCTCTGCCACCACACGACCTCATCATCAACGATTGCCACCGTAGCTCTACCACGATATATCCTCCCATAGCTTGACCTCCTCGGATGTTTACATGGCATTGACACGAACAGAACAATCTGGCAACTGTGGACTTTAGTTGACAAAGCGTTGAGTGCAGTTTCGTAGATTCGTCGTAATCGTAATCGTAATCTCCAAAATTATGTCTAGAGCGCCACTCGGAAGCCAAACGCAGGGCACCAGCTTATTCACGAGCGCTGCTCTTCATGGCGAAACGTTGTGGCCCTGAGAAATTTTAAAGTATTTTTTCATTAGGCTTGTATATTGCATTGCACTGAGACAGTAGCCAACTCACATGCAAAACATGGCTTTGACCGAGGCATATAAACATTTTATTACACGGCATATCGATTCCTCCGCATTATAATTGTAACTTTAAAATTTGCTCCACGTGAGAATAAAATTTGATTAACTACCGTTGGAAAACTGTAGGCTATGTATAGTCGTTGGTGAGCTCTACTGCAGTGTGCAACGTTGCTGTTTGCGGCATCTGCATTGGCAGGCCAAGACTGGCTAGGGGCAGATACTTCATGAATATTCAGTTAGGAGGAATCGATTGATTGGTTAGAAGATTTCTTTGGCGCAATTATTTCAACGTGTGCTTTCGTGACAGGCTATGCAATCTGGTCAATGTCATAGGCTGATCTTATTCCATGCAGTTTTGCCTAAAATTAGAATTTTACCGTTCACTTCTGGTTGCATTGATTAGATGTTGGAACTCTCATCTCGCCAATCCATTTAGCTCAGTCCTTCGATCACGTAGCCTAGTCCCTAAACACCTAATTTCATGATCAGCTTTAAAATTGTCCTTTGTAAAAATTACTAATACCTCTGACGTATCCGACCTATGCTCGATTTCAAAACTGCTTCCACCATTGCTACGTCCATCGTCCACTCAAAACTTGACTATTGCAATTTCCTGTTCTTAAACCTTGATTCCACGCCACTTAAACGCCTCCAACTCATACAAAATTCTCTTGCTAGAGCCGTCACCAGAACACCCAGACATCATCACATCACCCACATCCTCAAGTCTCTTCACTGGTTGAAAATCCCAGAGCGAATCCACTTCAAAGTGCTCTCCTTGACCTACAACTCCTTACAATGCTACCAGCCCAGATGATGATGATGATGATGATGATGATGATGATGATGATGATGATGATGATGATGATGATGATGATGATGATGATGATGATGATGATGATGATGATGATGATGATGATGATGATGATGATATGGAAGCTGCTGAAGTTCTGAATAATTACGCCAGTAACTCCCCACCCCACCAAACAGAATCCTGACTACGGCCTTGATTCATTGTCTCCTGCACTAAGCACGGATGAGATGGATGTTAACACTACAATGATTAGGTTACACACTCAGTGTATGACTACAATTACAATTAGTCTATGCTATAGAAGTCATGATTTGTTTTTAAATAATTGACCCAAATAATATAAAATATATGAAAAATTAACATCATAAATGTTCGACAAGAGGATGCAAATTTCGACTTCATATAAATCTTTAGTCGGAGTCCTGTCTTCCAGTTAACACCGTTGAATTTTATTGCAATGAAACGACGATCTACGCATAAAACTGCTTTCGCCTAATTCGAAAAACGTGCCGCTGAGCGCAGAATGCTGTCTGGGTCGGACAAGGCGAGCTTGAATTCCAATGGCGTTGGTAGGAAAAACAAAGTCATTTTAAAGCTTGTTTAAGGCTTCGTACGTACATGTAGGTTATGTGCAACCAATGGGCAAGTCCGAGACCCGGCATTAGGCAGCTACACTTAGCTTTTGGTCGGTGTTGACTGGACTGAACATTTTATTATAATAATAAATTATGGTCATCTGTTCGCCTTTTCAAGCCTACAGTCGGACTGCGCTTAGGGCAAAGAGTTATTCGATTGAAGTTAACTCGCACGTATTGTCAATCGACTATGCCTGCATCTGGTGCGTGAACGTGACTATGGACTGGTAGATGGGTGGATCATTGCTGCGGATAATAGATAGAATATCCATATAGATGGAGGCGGCTCAGTGAACAACTGCTTGAACAATTGACTCTGCACAATACTAAATCCCAAGTTCATCCAGTTTCACGTGGGTCTACTACTCGCTGCGCTATCATATATAATCCTAACGTGGCCTAACGAGGTTAACATGGATCGAAATAAACTAAAATTTTTAATATGGATTTCTCATGCTGGACGAGTTTCTCTAGTTAACAACAAGCACGAATAGAACTTGATAAATTTATCAAAAGCCTGCGCACAGCGTTGCACACACGCACACACACACACACACACACACACACACACACAAATACACACCTGCGCAAATTTTATTTCTTTGTAAGTTATGTTTGTGATTGATGTCTGTTTTTAAACTTGTATGTTCCAAAAGTCTATTCTAATGCTTCCTCCTTCTGTTCAAATGTTCCATGTAGTTGAGAATTTACCCCATAATTTTTCACATGGGTCCCTAACATAGTTGACAATTTAATTGTCTCATTTTGTCCATGGCTTGCAGGACCTCTGCCCATTTTGGTCTCCGGTGTAAAGCCAAAAACTCTGTAAAAATGGATGTGATTACAACCTGCATATTATGATCGTTAAAAATAAAACATTTCATGCTTATGTTTATGTTAATTTTGCTCAGTTTCTTCCATGCATAACTTATCACACTTTGGGGAAAAGATTTTATGTTATGTGTGTTTACATCTCTCGCTGTTGTATGTTGCTGCGGTTGAAAACATTTAATAGACGAAAAAATTGCATTATTGAAATGATGCCCGCATTAATTTAGTTTCAGTAGACAAATAATCTGGAGAATATTAAATTATTCGTGTTACAAATTTATCGAAAGAGAGCTCGCCAGTTTCCTTCCACTTTTGGAATGTGGATGCAGTAGCCTAGTTGCTGCAAAGTAGCAGGCGGACATAAGCTTACTGTCGATGTAATTTTCAACTGTTTTCAATCAGCATGCACCGTAGATACCGGACATGTCTCAAACAGTGAATATACATTATACAGGGCGGGCCAAAAAATGCAAACTAATATACCGATGATAAAAGGAGATGATCTAAACGTCAATACCATGCCCTAGTTTCATTGAAGATCTAATGGCCCAAAATATCCGAATTTCGGCTTGATGGATGATCAAGTGTGGAGAGCTTTGCTGCCGAAATACCGTAATCTGCGATCAAAAACAATAGCAAAAGAGAATTGATGGTCGATTGGAGTCGATATGGGAAGATTTACCTCTGGAACACACCAGCAAGGCCATCATGAACTTTAGAAAGAGACTCATAAGAAGTTTGGGCAATGGTGGTGGACATATTGAACACAAGTTATGGATAACTATCAAGTTCGTTTGATAACAATCATTTTAAATGTGACTTAATAAAATCGTTTTTAATTACTTGTTGCTGCGTTATGTTTTTGAATCGTCAAAAAACAGATGGTGGTCTCAAACGATGTGATATAACTTTTGTTCTGCTTGATATAGTTTCGAGAAATTTGGCCAACCTTCCTACATATGAGTTACCCTAAAGTCCTAAAATTTTATTTAAAATTCCTACTTCTGGCCACGATACTGGCAAACATAGTCTTATGGTACCTTTTTTTGGCCCACCCTGTATAACATGATCACATGAGTTTCTAGCGCCATCTGTTGCTACCACGTGACAAATATCGAGACGTAGCATAAGTCTTATGCTGTAGAGACATCAGCGTTCAGCATGCCGTGCGATAAATCATTGCATAAAATTATCTTTGTGCTTGGACCAGGCAGTTAACATAGTTATCAAGTCGGTTTTAAAACTATAAAGTTTATTACCCAACATGGAAACGGATGCAGAAATACCCGAAGATAAGGACTGCTAAAAGTTAACAAAAAAGATGTCAACTGTGTTACTGTCGTTACTGCTAACCTGACAGCGTGGCCCATACGAGACAAATGCTCCAAGATCGAGCCAATTTGGGGACATGTTTTGGTCCTATAAAATTTTTAATGGGCATTGGTTTAAATAAATGGTAGAGCTGTATTCATTCTGAGAATTTATATTCTTATATTTATATTATTATTATTATTACATAAATTTATTACGCGCGCAAGGTCACACCAAAGTGTGAATCTGAGGCGCGGAAATTTTTATATGAAATGATGTTAAGAGTCATAGCGAGAGAAAAATACCAACAAGTTGCAGAACAAAACACAGTAAGCTCAAAGAGTCACCAGTGTAAGCACCATCATGCATGTGACCTGTGACTCAGCGCTTAAATACGGGAAGATTGGCTATGGAATGGAAATGTCGGTTGGCCTAAGAACTTGGCGTATAAGAAAACGACTAGCCTTTAGGAATTTGAAGAATTAGAATGCGAGTAACTTTTAGGAACTTGAAGCTTTAGAAACCGACTAACCTTTAAGAAATTTGGACATCAGAAACCGACTAACCTTTAGGAACTTGAGACATTAGAAACCGACTAACCTTTGAGAAATTGCAGCATTAGAAAACGACTAACCTTTAAGAACTTGAAACAGTAGAATGCGACTAACCCTTAAGAACTTTAGACATTAGAGACCGACTAACCTTAAAGAACTTGACAAATTAGGAACCTCATACAATTGGGTCTAACCTTTACGAACCTCAGACAAATCTAAAGCCGTGTCTGTGAATTCGCATGTGAATTTTTCTAGAACTGAACATCTGCTTCAGTGTTAGCTGATGACTTCCTTCTCTCCAATCGACCGTTTTAAAAATTAAAGATTTAAGATTTAAAGATTTCAACGACTAACTTATTTAAAGCGAGTAGAAATCTGATTTATGAAAGAAAACAGAAGCCATGGACGGCGCGTGGGGTATGTCGTTTGAAAGAAGTGAGTCAGGAAAGAGTTGAGAACTGAATTAATTCAAAAGGTGACTGAGAGTTTTCCGAGCGTTCTATGAATTTCAATCGATAGGCCTACCGCAACGACATAATTTTTTATAGGCCTGCATGAAAGAAATTAATATAATATAATATAATATAATATAATAATATAATATAATATAATACAAGTACAATACCATCCAGACAAATTTCCTATTCCCAATAGCAATCTTTCCTAGCTACCGAGAGATCACTGCTATCTCAGGTCAATAGAAATAATAATAGCAATAATAAATAACTATAATAGAAGTGATAATAGTAATAATACTAAGAATAATAATAACATTAATAATAAAAATAGCAATAATTATATATAATATTAATAGCAATTATCGTAATAAAACGGCAGTAAAAAAATAATAATAATACTAATAATAATTTTTTTTAAATATTAAAAAAAATTAATAATAATTATAATAATAATGATGATGATGATGATGATAATAATAATAAGAATAATAATAAGAATAATGATAATAATAATAATAATAACAACAACAACAATGATAATAATAATAATAATAATAATAATAATAATAATAATAATAATAATAATAATAACAATAATGATACGATTTAAGAGCTCATATCCAGGTCGAAGGAAAGAGCGCTGTGATGGGATATGCTGCCTGTTGAGAAGCTATTTGAGTGGCGCTATATAAATGCACAATAGCCATTATAACATTTGTGAAATTTCCGCCCACTTTCCATCGACGCACCACCACCTTCCCCTCCCACCCCCAACTCTTCTTATCGATCATGATTTACATCGTTGTCATAACTCGGCACCAAAACCAACATTAACTTCGGATGTATATGGCTTCGTCAATAGTCTCCGTGACGCACTTTAACGAGGTTTGCACCATATGCCACTTCTGTTGTCCATCCTACAAGCCACAGAAGCCATAGATGGCTAGGATCCGCTTTTCGCTATAAAGACCGCCCGCAGGACTCGCCCCTTCGTCAGTCTGTTTCACAGACTTCGTTGACAACAGCTACTTACCTGAAGACGAAGATCCAACAGACGACTCGGCAACAACTCTTGTTGCACCATCTGTGATCATGCAAACGTGGAGCGGCAGAATGCCGCTGGCTCTGTGGCTCGCAGCCATATGTCTCTCGACTGCGCTGGCTGCTACTACTACAACCCCAACTACTACTACAACTGCTACCACTAATACGACAGAGTAAGTGATGGAATTTCTCATGCTTTTATTGCAATGTTCTGGTACATAACTATATCATAACATAACCTTTTAAAAACACAATCTTTTAAAGTGAATGGTTTTACACAGGTTTCCATAGTGGCATAGGCCTAATATGTATAGGCTATGGGCACACAATGAAAGTGGCGATTGTGATGGACTTCCTGCAGGCTTGCCAGATTTCGACTGCATGATTGACAGATTTAGGAAGTTCTTGGTCGCCAATTCACCTTAAAAGTAGCCCAACAGTCGCGAGCTGAGCAGCTAAATAAGATGATAAGAACTGGAAAAATAATAATAACAATAAATACTACTACTTATAATAATACTACTACTAATACTAATACTAATACTAATAATAATAATAATAATAATAATAATAATAATAATAATAATAATAATAATAATAATAATAATAATAATAATTAACCGTAAAGTTGCTGAGTGTCTCCACCAAAACCGCCTAAGACACTGTTTAATAGAATTTATCTTCATCGCTATCATCATCATCAGCAAAACCTTAATTGTTCTTCCTCGCCTTCCTCATCTTCTTCTTCTAGACCTGCGTCGTTTTTCCATAAACTTTTTGAAGTTCTATGTACGTTGAATCCTTTATTCTTGAATTCGTTCGGACAAACGCAATATGATTAGAATAAATGAAAGATTCTTAGTTAACATCAATTCTAACTAGGCTACTAACAAAGCAGACAGCCTGCAAACAGACGCTCACAAACTGCAAACAGACGGCGCCGTGCTTTCTCCATGGCCCTGCGACCTAGAAATCAATGAGCTCCCCGTTATATTCTTTGTCAAATACCCATTTGGCTTTCTGCCTCATTTCTCTCTTCTTAAGACTGTCTCATTCGAACGGGGCTGGATTGAGTTGGCCAGTCGGTCGGGTTCATGGTGAGCCTGTCCTAGCGCCCTAGGTGGTACTTCGGTATGAGCCTTCATCCCTGGCGGCATAACCTCACCATGCGTTCCCTTACTTGGCTGTTCACTAGGGTTAATAGAACTTTTTTGGCGTCGTATTAGTTATTAAGAGTGAGAAAACGTTCCCTTTTCTATACGTAGGCATAGGCCTACATCGTGGAGGTGTACCCACAGAAGTGGCTCAGTATCAAAGTTAAGCCAGGGTGCAAAGATGGTGCAATTTATCCACTTGCTTCGTTTCATCCAGCTTTCCAGTTACTGGTATCTTACAATCGAATAGAAACGTATTGTTGATCCTGCAATACAGCCTAATGCCCATTTTTGTTCATCTGGAAAATCTACTTCTTTCCATTTTTACAGTCAACACGTACGAGAACGTAGAATTTGTCGCTTTCGTAAGGTGTGTTCATCAACTTGAACATTAATTTGCTGGGCGACAATAATAATATTCAAATTAAGCCCAAGCCTATACCAGAACTCCGGTATGACGCACGTGAGGTCTACACCTTGATCAATAGGTCAATATCCCTTGGCAATACTTACTGCTGTAAGCAGCCAAATGATTAATGATATTCACTGGCTCCCGAACTCGGCTCTAATCAGGTAAATGTCCTGCTCGTAACAACTAAGTCTCAACATGGCTTAGCTCCTAGGTTGGCCGACTGTGACTTCATCGATAGCAGGATACTGGAGAGGATTTCATCTTCATCTCTTCGCTGCTGAAAGACCTTTCTCATTATTTTCACGAGCATGTCATGCTGTGAACGCTTCTGAATAGCTATTCTGTGAGAAGCGCTTTACAAATGGTCAGAATATCATTAGATAACATGTAAATTAGATTATTTTGTGACTAGCAGTCCCATAGCTGAATTTCCTACATGTAACTTACCTTATTGGTTGGTGAAAAGCGATCGTTAATAACAACAATAAGAGAAAGACAAAAGAACTGGGTTGGGCACGTGTTAAGAGGAGACTCCCTCCTGAAAGAAATCATAGAAGGGAGAATGGAAGGAAAGAGAGGGAGAGGAAGACCGCGGCAAATGATGCTCGGAGGGATTATGGTCAGTGGATATAGCAAACTGAAGGAAAAGGCACAGCACAGAGAGGAGTGGCGTCATTGGAGGTTGGAACCTGCCGAAGGGCAGAGAACCTAAAGAAGAAGAAGAGAACTTACCTTATTACACGCATGCCGTTGAACGCTCGCTGTGTCCAGTTAGTTAGAAATATTGTCAGCAGCGGTTTTTGTGGCAAAATCGCCACGTGGCTTTATAGTATCACGGCATTTTATCGATCGATAGTGCCAACGTTTAAGAAACTTGATTGTCGTGTCTTGTGGCCTGAGCGTTGTTGCAAATATACATCACATGCACATTAGTCAGGCATAGACTGTATTCAATGATTTTTTTTAATACGTTATTTGTAACACAAGACGCTGTCACGTGCGATGATTCACGATCATAAGATTTCCAATACCCGTAAACAAGCCCATAATAGCAAAACTTCTAAGTTTTACGGGAGCCTCAAGATGTTCCACAATAATTACCAAATTTTTACTGTGTGCTTGTTATACCAATTGGCAACTTTCCTCACTCTTAATAGTATTTATCGAAGAAAATGTTTTTGCCCTATAGAATCGATCCACCCTACTGTTCATCCCCACTTGGGGGGGGAGCGCCGTTCCGTTTTAACTAATCACCTGCAAACTAGGGCAATCAATGAAGACTGTCAGTGTAAGCATCTGACGAAAGAGGAGAGGCATTGTAGTGCAATGGTAAAAACTACGACACGAAGAGCACATCGATGGGGTATCGCTTCCCCCCAACCCGCACCCCCAAATGGTCCACTCAGCCTTCCATTCGGTAGATGGCGTTGGTAAACATTGTATGGCTGCCGAAGGTCAAATTCGACTCCTGTGTTGACTTGTGGCAACCACTTCATACTATGAAGAATATAAATATGAATTATCATTACACTGCGTTGTGTCAATAATTTGAAATGAAACGAAGGTCATGAAAAGATATTCTGTTCCTTTCTTGCTCTTTCCTCAATCTTCCTCTTCTTCTTCGATCCTGTCTTTCCTTTACCAGTCATTCCACTTGCTCGTGTTTGTAGCAGCGGCCACGTCTGCAAAACTTTGTGGAGCGAGAGGCAGACTATAACGGAGTCGTGTTCACATGGCCAGGACCGCGTCAATCAAGGATACACCGTGGACAAGGTTGCCTCACATCTCACCCAATACAGTGACGCAGAACTCACACAGAAGCTTTCTGAATGGCACGACAGCAATGACGTCGACATCCCTGAATGCGAATTATACAAGTAATTATTATCTAGTTGTCTTACGACAGTTAAATACCAGTGATTTTTAGTGTGCAGTTCGAAACAAAAAGTGCACATGGGCGTCCGCACATGGAGGCAAGCGTTTGGGTCCACTATTCCGAGGGTCCACTATTCCGAAGGTCCACTATTCCGAAGGTCCACTATTCCGAATCCTAACCCTAAACCTAACTATAACCCTAACCCTAACTCACCACAACCCTAACCATAACCCTAAACTTAACCCTAACCCACCCCAACCCTAACCATAACCCTAAACCTAACCCTAATCCACCCCAACCATAACCATTACCCTTACCCTAACCCTCCCCAACCCTAACCCTAACCATAACCCTAAACTTGACCCTAACCCACCCAAGCCTAACCCATCCTACCCCAACCCTAACCCTAACCCACTGTAACCCTAACCACCAAGGATAAAGAACAAAATATAGCGGATATTCGGAATAGTGGACCCTCGGAATAGCGGGCCGTTACCGAAGCAAGAGGTGTGCACATGCCTCCCTCTGGAAAATCGATTTCCTTTTTTTAACTATTTCTCTTTGGTTCTTATTAAATTTCTTCGCACTAAAGCACCAATGTTATTAAGTATATTTTACACAACGTAAAACTGAGAAATTTACATTATAGAAACCTTTGAGAAAAATAACCGAATTTTCTTAATTTTCTGCTCTGCATTTTCAAGCTCTTGCTAAGAAATTGCCCGTGATCAATCTTGTTTGCCGTCTCATGCAAATATTTCTGCGGGTGCCCATGAAATTGCAGTTCAATTTGTACAGCTGTACATTGTAGGCTACAAGCATTTCTGTCCATCTAAATAAAATATTTAAATAATTAGTTTACATATAGGTTCGTTGTCAGCCGATTTGGAATGATCTACCATAGAGGATTGAAAGGAAGTTAAGGAGGTTGTGCGGTTATAAATATTCCTTAAGAGAAACCCAGATTGATAGAATAATTTACCGTTAGAACTCAACTGCTGCATCCATGTCTTAAGGAATCACGTAGCCTAACTGGTTCTAGCACATTAGCAACACGCTATAACTCAACTGAATTCTTTCGACTCTTCTTTCTTGGCATAGCATTCATTTTAATTCACTCTCTTTTGTGCTTGTCGTCATAATCCTGCGTATGGTCTAGCATTTCACGGGATGCCAATGAACAAGTTATAGTTAATGTCCTTAATGTATGACTTGTGAAATACCCCAAAAGCGCTACAGAAGCAAAACTTTAATCGTAAGCTCGAGAATGGCTAATGTTCTGCCAGAAAGCTAAGCGACGGACACAGGCTTATTCAAGAGCGCTGAGGGCTACCCAGGACCTGGTGTAGCCTACCAGTTTGAAGAACAATTATCCTATTATAGTATGCGGCTGCCAAAAGAGCAAGGAGAGAAGGATTCAGGAACTGATACCTGTAGATTTTACTTAGGTTTAGAAAAATTTCAAGGCAGTGGGTTCGAAGGGTAGGACAGATTTCTTAAAAGGTTGAGACTTTGGCATTGCATGGATCACCGGCTTGCTGAGTAATTGTTTGAATGACTTGCGGCGGGTGATGGTGGGTGAGCGACGGAGGGAGTGCAGCAGGAACCTCAAAGAACTGGGAAGAATGTCGTTTAATGGTCTTCGTCATGTGCTATTGCAAGTACCAACCTACATAGTACCTGTGTCTAATGAATTAAACGATGGCACGCCAATGCTCTATTCTATTAATTCTTTTCAATTTGCTGACTTATAAAACACCTATCACAGCGCGACCTAACGAGGAACGCTCCAAGTGCGAGGAACCCCTCGAAAAAGAAAAGTCTTAAGAAAACGGGCGGAAACTGTAGGCAGCTATAGCCTAGTGTCCCTCTATGACACGCTAGTAGAATGTTTGAATAACATAGTAGGGCCTACACTGATCGTTATAAATATCTTAGCTCTGTGAAACTTGGTTTGTGTCAAAGACAGGTGCAGGCAGCAACCAAATCTTTTTAAAATAATTATAATGCTAATGCATTACACTATGGTGCCAACGTTGAGTGAGCGTGGTAGCTAGAGACATTGGACGATGCTGGGCAAGCAAACAGTAAACAAAGTATCGTAATTATTTCGAAAGTCAGACAAATTCAATTTGAAACTAGCTCATGGCATTCTGCAATAGCGACAAACGTTGTCACTCAGTTGAAATAAACAACTGCTTCTATAGTTCTACAGTTAGATGATCATTTTTTATGAATTGCCGAAGATTATGAGACGCAGTGGTGTAGCGGTATGTTCTGCGCCTTGCAACCGAATGGTCGCAGGTTGAAAATCTACCTCAGGCCACTACGTAGTGACCTTGGGCAAGTAGCTTCCCCATAATTACATGTGCGGAAGGTCAAAGCCGTAGCCAGAATTTATTTCGGAGGGTGTTTTCTGGACCCTGAATTTTGAGATGAGTACACGCTGCGGCCGAAAAACATCGATTTTGGGGTACGAAATTTTCTGACGTTCTTTTTTTAGTCGTCGCCTGCTTGTCTGACTTTTTCGCCCATAATACGTTCACGGTGGTGCAAAAAACACTGTTTTCTGCGATTTTCGACTATTTTTTGCTTTTAAATTGCATTACACACTGTAGTTCTTACATCATGTGCTAGTATATGTATTATTTCATTTTTATATTAGGATATTTCTTTTGTGGGGGGGGGGGGTGTGTTCAAACACCCAAAACACCCCCTAGCTACGGCCTTGCGGAAGGCAACTGGAAACCATCTCACTCGTCTCAACCCCGGGTGGCTATTTATAAAGCCAATGAACCTGCCTTCCGGTAGAGAACTCATCGTCATCGTCATAGTCATCATCATCATCATCATCATCATCATCATCATCATCATCATCATCATCATCATCATCATCATCATCATCATCATAATCATCATTATCATCATCATCATCATCATCATCCGCCGAAGACCTTACCGATGATCATGATGTTAGCAATAGCCTACTGAGTCCTACTCCCATATTCACAGCAGTCCCATTATACCACACAAGCCTAAACTTTAGGAAGTATTATTTAGCCTGTAGGCTATATCATTTTGGAACATCTATGAATTTTGATACTTAGTCAAAGTGTTTTAAAATTTCTGTTCAAAGAATCGTCGACACTAGCGTCTTCACTTGTTGCCCGGGATGGACAGAGGACGCCTGTAATATACGTACGTTGGAAATAAGTGCAGTTCTTTTATAATACGAGAGATAATAATAATAATAATAATAATAATAATAATAATAATAATAAACCTAAACCTAACATTCCAGTTATAATAATAATAATAATAATAATAATAATAATAATAATAATAATAATAATAATAATAATAATAATAATAATAATAATAATAATAATAATATCTTTTCTTTAATTAAACGCCTGCAAGACGCACTGCGCTTTACATTTACAGGTTATGCAGTAATCTTAATTAAACTTAACTACTAACTGAACACAAAGCTTTGTAATTACACGGCGCCAATGGCAGCCTACAAAGCAAATCCGCCCAATGGCAACAACCCAGAATAACGAAAAGTTAGTGGCCAATCAGAAGATTAGTTTTTTAAAATTATTTCCACTAAAATTATTACGTAGTTAGAAAAACGAACATAAAGACGAACGAAACGTAATTTTGTGTTGCTTCGGAAGGTCTTCAGACTAAGTTCTGCTCTTCGGATAATTTTGACTAAGATTATTATAAGCTTACCTCTAAATCAAGCCAAGTCTTTTGAGCCAGCGCCTTAAAGTCTTGTTAGAAATAGACTGTACAGTAGACCTAAGCATGAACACGGTGGAAGATTGTTGCCTGGGATTCTGGTTTCAGCTGTTTGTTTTCCGGCGTGCTCTGATCACGGTCACTGTGTCAACCCAAGCGTGTGTTCATGTGACGAGGGATTCGTTGGATCGACTTGTAACGACTTCAAACCAGGTATATTATGAATAGAATATTCTTATTTGAAGCAATCCGGTTGACAGTCCATCCCCCTTTTAAGCAGTATGGGTAGTTCTACATTTATGCAATCGAAACAATTCACAAGAACTCAAGTGACAGAAGACATGAAAAGTACTATGTAGGCTTACAGAGTCCAACAGCTCACCTACCAACCATTTAGCCTACATTTGGGCTACTTAAGAAAAGTTCTTCTCATCTCTTCTCATGCAAATGTTATAAGCCAATATTCAATTTACCAACGCTACCAGGCGAATGTGATGCCGCTCGTCCGTTTGAAGAGCAGTAAGCATCGATCCCGGTTTCTAAGCAACTTGATAAGAAAAACATCTTCTTTAATAGACCAAATGCTATTCTCATTTTGGTGTAGACCTATAATAATCGCTCATCATCTAAAGAGCCAATCGATAGATAGTCAAATGTTTTAAAATGGCACGCAAAATCAAAATTCAAGATAAATAATTGTCTTACAATCACCAACTACGGTATTCAAACTGCACTTTGGTCTACCTGGCATGACATTTAACTAAGATGAAGCATTTGCGTTGAAAACGAATTCCTTGTTAGGTTGTCCGCACTAGGGATAATTCGTTTGTGCAGTCTTGGCCTCATGGAATAAGACTGGGGTCTCAATGGATGTTCCGCTCAATAATGGCATCGTTCGTCTATCGGAGAGAGAAGAGAAACTGAGTTTTACATAATGGATTGGGGTAGGATTTCGAAAGGAAAAAGTGAGGGATGAAGAGACAAGTGAGTGACAAGTGGAGTGACAAGGCAACATAGATTGAGAAGAAAACTTTCATGGCATGGTGTCGATGCGCCAATCAAGGCGAACTCAAACTTAAGAAGGAAAACAATTATAGTCAGTAGAGAAAAGGACAGACCTACATGTAGATTGCGGCAGTAAAACACTGGTAACGGTACAGGGATCAGCCCCAAAGATTTTGGGGTGAGTGAAATTCCATTTGAATTTCTCGAAACGACATGGTCGCAAAATTTATTCAATCATTCAAGAATGTGTATAGCATCTCTACAATGAAACTACTCAGAGGTGCTCCCTGGTCGTTTCTTTCGGGGGTTTGAAACCGTTGACCTTTATTGGGCTTAAGTCTGGTAATGCCACCGTTGGACTAAGCCCAATGCACACGACTCTGGAATTGGTAGGCTGTCTGATTGCATGACACTGAACAACTGGAAAAGTGCAAGGAAGAGCCATAAAATTATTTGCGATTACAATTATTTAAGTCATAATCTAACTAAGGCTGAACGGTGTGGGCAAATAGCATTGGAGAGATGGAGGAGCAGAGCCGACGTAGCTGGAACTTATAAAAGAAAATTATCGCTGGAAAGGAGTCAGTGTGTTGCGAAAGATATTTGACAGTAATTTCCACATGCAACAAGGTGAGTGACTCCGGCGCAGGTCTAGAAATTTTGTTAGGAAGGTGCAAGGAGCACCGAGGCAGAAATTCGCCTGGGCAAGGGTAGGCCTAATAGACTTGCGCAATGGATTCGGTGATTGCACTGCTTCAGTGGACACTGTACAAGGTTTACAAAGAAAGACCCTTTACACTTTGACGACGAAACTGTAGGCAAAACCTGACTATACTCAAGTTAATGGGAGACGAAGGTGGCTCGTGGCTAAAGCTGTTCAGCGGTTCAGCTTCACCTACGTTGGTCTGAACACATATAAGGTAAAATGTCATGTCTTCTGAATCAATTGGTACATTTTTTGATGATTTTTGCATGAGAGTTATTATGTTATAAACACGTGTTCTTAACATGACACCTCTTTGCTGTTGACAGTTGTTAGTGAGACTCTCAAGTTTTGCTACGTGGAATCGACTTGCCTTGGTGCTAAGCCGGACGATGCAGACTCGGTCGTGTCAAAGGATGACTGCTGTTCAACACACGGAGGCAGCGGTTGGGGTATCTCAGACGGCACCGACTGCCAGCAGTGCTCCCCACCAGCACAGAGCGACCCCCCTGGATCGTACTCCCCAGACCAAGCAACAGGTTACCAATAATATTAATCTCAGTCATTAATATAGTCAAATATCCAAGACGCAAAGAGTCTGTAGCCTAACTATTCAAACGTTTAATTGGTGTAAACTGCATAGCCTACGCAGCAAAGTATTTATCTAACTTCACATAATTATCGCTTTTGCTTTCTCTGTGTCTATGTTTTTTATGTTTTGTTTCTTGTTTTTCGTAGCGTTTTTAAAGATTGTACTAGAACAACCCTCCTTGATATGCTACCTCAGTCTCTGCTAATCTTTCAATATGCTTACAGCAGCTGTTATGAATCCCAGTCCCCATCCCATCGTCCGTTAACTGAAAATTGCTCCCATTTGGGTCCCCCATTGTCGCCTTGCGAATTGCGAAAACCAGTTTGTATTTAGTTCATGTGAACTAATTTTTCTATTTTTTCTCTAGCCGTTCATGTTTAATTTTGCGCTGGTTGTTCTGGAAGCAACAAGTGATGTTAAATAAAGTGATTTGAAAATGATGTGTCTAGATTTCTATACCATTGAGCTAATTTATTCATTGCCGTGAGAGAGTCAGTATGCCATTCGTTTTAGGAGGTAGTGAGGTGTAATTTTCAGGCAGAAGGTTACCCGGTAGGCCCATTCATCCAGTCATGGGCGCCCACACATATTGACAAGAGGGTGCGCTTGCCCTTTCCCCCTGGAAAATTGACACCTACTAACTATTACTTTTTGGTAAAAATATTACTTCGAACTAAAGCATTAACAACACCAAAGATAGGCCTGCACAAAGTGGAAACGAGACATTTAGGCTACGTTTTAAAAATCTCTATGAAAGGTAACAATGCGCGCTTCATACTGAGGCGCTTGCTGAAGGATCTAAGTGTGACAAATTATTGTGTTTTGCCCTTCACCTCTAAAAAATAAGTGCGTGCACCCATGGATCCTATGTTCCATCCCAATGTAGGAAAGAGGCGCTCATGCTCGTAAAGGCTCTAATTGGTCCTTTGATGGGGACCAAGAGCCTAGATCAAGATTCCTTGTCAGCAGGCATTGTGATTGATGAAAGAAAAAAATGATATTGATGTAGAGCTCTAAGCTTACCTAAATTATAATACCCTACGTATGCATGCATCCGGGTTTTTATAGAGCGGATTTTTAATGACCTACATGTATCTAGCATGATGAGAATCGCTTTAGTGGGCGAGGCGGGTTTTCCTTGGAACCCAAAGCAGTCTTCTTTGCACAGCTCAACTTCGCATAAATCGACATCTGATACAAGTAATTTTTCTACAACCCCCATCCTGCCATCTAGCGAGTTAAGCCATGAACACGGGAGGTCTGCACGATTCAAGGCAATCTGTGCTGCGGCCAATCGACCGCGCCCGCCTTTGCCGTCTTACTCATCAATAGAGTCATCATGCAGTGTTTAATCTAGACGCAAGAATAATTATAAATCATAGAGTGTACAGAATTTACAGCAATTTCTTTCCTTCTTTTAAAAGGTCATCACCTATTTAGAAATTTTTTAAATGCATGTTTATGGGAGGAAAGTTTGGTTAAAGAAAAAAAGTCGTCAGAAAATTTCCGATTAAAGGGTAGGGCGTGGTCGGTGTTTGGCTGATCAGTTGTTGTCCGCCAAAACCGACCGTTTATCGCGCCAGCCAGAAACCTAACACCCACCCCAGCAGAGAGACTAGACTGAACACTACTCATCATGTGCAACTGCGCCACTGGTTGCACTCTGCCAGTGCCAGTACCAAGCCTTGATAAAGTAGGAGGGCGTCGCTAATGGTATTTGTTACCACACAGTGACGTTAAACTGCAGATCAACCACCATCATGTGCGCCTATGCCTTCCACTTGCAGTCATTGAAAACCCAGAAAATCAACAGTCCCAGACGTGCGTGGGAAGTGGTACGGACTACTACCGGACCTTCGACGGTGCCGCGTTCCAGTTTGCCGGCAATTGCAGCTACACCCTGTTCACTGACGGCTCGCGAACTGTCACTCTTCGGTTAATCAACTGCGATCGTTGCAGTCGATGTGAAAAGGTACGCAGCATAATTATTATCTTTAGTAGCCCAGTGGTAACCTAATTCTGTTTAAAGGGTGATGCTGCTAGATTACGTGATGCTATTACGCTACTTAAATAATTATCCCTAACTTGTTTTGCATTGCGCTACAAAATAAAAAATCAGTTCCCACAGCGCATGTGACGTCACGACAATTATAATGTAAACGTCAACGACCTCTTATTTTATTACTAGACAGAGCTTCCTATGTTGCACTGCCCAGTGATGTTTAAACAGCGGAAAGGCCAAGATACAACAGTTTCTTATAAAATATTATGGGGTAAGCCTGCATGGCGTGGACTGCCGAGCAATGTAAGTACGCCACGTCAACATTTTCTAGCCTATGATTCGCAAACCTTGCCCCAGAGCCTTAAGAGCTCTCATGGCAGAAACCACGTGATCTCACCGCCTGGTAAACATGGACACGGTGACAGCGAAGAGTTTAAATTACACTGTACAGCAGGGCTTTTTAGCGTGCAATTCTGCACAAAATGTGCAGCTGTGAACTTGTGAATGAATTTGTGCAGTTGTAGACCTAAATACAGTTAAATGCAGTGAAAATCATGGCGACTTGCGACTTTTCTGGGAAAACTTGGGACAAATTAACGACAAGCGACTAAAAACGGTCATCAGATTTTTCCACCGCCGACTTGCGACTTTTTGGAGAAAAAAATTCAGAAGTGACTTTTTAAAAAACGTTGTCAATCAATCGTAATCGTAGTCAATCAATCGTAATTCATATGTAGCGCCCCTTCAAGTTACCTACTCAGAGGCGATTAAATAATGGTTGCGAGAAGTCTTCGCCAACAAAACCACACTAGAAAACTTCCTGGATGTGCAGTTCTAAAGATTTCTTAAACCGAGTCCTGCTGTACAGACGCTAGAAAATTTGGAGCGACTCGCAGCATCGTTAGCGCGAGATGGAAAGAGTCGCGTTTCATTATCAATTTATCATTCGTCGCCTAGGCTACTCCACGAATGCGAGCGTTGCACAATGAGTTGATTAATTTTCCCCAACGTGTCCTATCGTCAGCCACAGTGATGGCCACGTCTAGATCCAAACCCAGCCCTGTTATGTCTTCATCTATCATCCTGAGCCAGGTAGTTCTAGGTCTTCCGCTAGGGCGATTCCAGGAAGGCGGAGCCTGCGCCAGCGTTTGAACACGTTTAAAGTTGGTAACATCGGGTCTTAGTCACCGTGGAATGATGCGTCATGTCACGCAGCCCGGCGTCAATCCGAAGTCGCGAAACCGTATCGATCGGTAAAATCGAAATTTACGTATAGGCCTAGCTAAATTATTTTTACGTTAGCCTACAATTTAAATTTGAAACCTGGATCGATGAAAATAACGGTTCGCCAGAATGGCAGTATGGATGGCTGATAGGCTATCAATGATTTGCTTCAATCGAAGTTGTAATGACTGAAATAATAATTATTATTTTTTTCGTAAATAGAGGCCAGGTCGATGAAACTGAATGTACTTCAATACCGTATAAGCCAACTTGCCAAGTATATTACTAGACAAAGCGTCCTGTGTTGATCTGCCCGGTGACGTCGAAGCAGCGGACAAAGAGCAGGAATCAAGAGTTTATAGGGGGAGGTTTCGTCCTGCAAGCTACTAATAGTACCGCCATGGCTAAAACGCGAGCCTTTGCTCCCAATGGTCCTGCGCTGTGGAACCAGCTTCCTCCCTAGACGCATTCCTCCTCGTTAATTCGTGGGCCCAACTTCTTTTCGTTGCATCTAACATCCACTTTCTTCTCTCGTGCTCGCACGCACTGGGAGCGCCTCTGAATGGTATGCACTGCGAGAAGCACTATTTAAGTTTATACCTACAAAACAATACAGTACTGTTAGTAGTTGACCAGAAACAAAATCTGAAGTCAACTGCTCCACACATTTCACGTTGATTAAGCACCTTCAACTTAGCTTTACACAGTGACTTAGCCTCTCTGTTATTGCAGCGGTTGACCTTCCAATTGAACGGCAAAGACGAAGTGGTTGCTCAAGGCGACTACATCACCGATGGTGGATTGCAAATTCAAATCGACGGACATAACGGATACGTCTCTCCAAGCGGCGGTTGGTTCTTATATTTTAATTTCTTTTGCTCTCCTGTTTTTCTGTTCTAACTTTCTTGCCAATAGTCATCCGATCCACCAGAATAGAACGGATTAGAATTAGAAAGAATATTTGGGTCTTATGCTAGGGTTTGCTCAGAATGATGCGTTTTATTTAAGCCTTAAAATAGTCTTTATCAGTAAAGTTTGGGTCGGGAGCGTTTCTGCGTATTGACCTTTAAGGGGCGCTATTTAATTAATTAGACTATATCTAAATAATGAATGATTAGAGTATGAGAGTATGGTAGCCTATATCATGGGCGGAGACCCTGGGGATGACAGGGCGGACGGTTCCCCCCCCCCCAATGGAGGTGTTGGAAGGCCCATGCATCCCCCCCTAATCGCTGAGCGTCACAAAAGAAAAAGGTAGGCCCTGATCAACATTTTTGGTGTCGAAAATGGAAAATTTCGTCGAGATTTCGCCGGATGACTAAAAAAGTTGTCAGAAATTTTGGCCGGTGTCACGAAATAGAGTATCCTCCGTATTATTTGTATCCCCCAAATTTAAAAAAGTATGTTTATTCCTACTAGATAATTTGTTTTGCCCTGTGTTTAGAGCACCTAAAACATTTAAAACACTTAAAAACACTCAGAGTCACTAACTAAATTCGAGTTGCCTTTATCTGAGCATTGCTTAGGACGCTTAAAACAATTAGAGTCCCTTTAAATTTTGATTACAGCATAATTTTTTTATTATGCGCATTTTTCAAAAAAGAGGATAGAATGATTTATCTCCCCGGATAGTATAGACCGGTTAATTCCATCCGGGGGGATAGATTAGTTCATCCCCCCCGGATAGCTTTCAGGGGGGATACTCCGTTTCGTGTCACCGGCAAAAAATGGAAATTTTTCGGCGACACTCAGCCATTCGTCCGTCAAAAAATCTCCCGTCTTTCCGCCCCCCCTCCCCCAAGTTTCCGCCCAGGTCTCCGCCCATGGGTTTGGAATGGTGTTTGAAAATGAATTCGTTCATTCATTGATTGGAGAATTTCGAAGGAACCTCTTCAGGGCGACTACCCGGAGGAAATGCTCTCGACTCTGGCATGGCAAAAGTACAGTTTTTAATTGAATAAAAAAGGATTCAGTAAGACCCCTGGGAAGCAGGCATAGCTCATGTGGGAACCCATTCCAGACCGCTGAGCTAACCACGGAAAAGGCTCGATTCTGCATGGTTGCAGTTTGTGCAAATGGAACCAAGATCACTTATTCTTGTTGAATGATATGGAATAGTATGGATTCAGGAAAAATCTATCCACAGAATTGGCCTTAATTGATCTTACTAACCAAATTAGTAAATCTCTAGATGATCATCAGACTACAATTGGAATCTTTCTGGATCTCTCGAAGGCCTTTGACACTGTGAACCATGAAATACTTTTGCATAAACTTGAACACTACGGAATACGGGGTACCCCTCTAAAGTGGTTCACAAGTTATTTATCTAATAGATACCAATATGTTTCTCTTAATAATACCTCTTCATCTTTCTTACCTATAATATGCGGCGTCCCGCAGGGCTCAATTCTCGGCCCCCTCCTATTTCTTTTGTATGTAAATGATATACAATCTGTGACCGACTTGAGCTTGATCATGTTTGCAGACGATACAAACATCTTTGCAACTGGTCATTGTCCTATCCTTTTGGCTGCATCATTAAATAGTAAACTGGAGGAAATTTGTCATTGGTTCGCAGCTAACTTACTTTCTCTGAACCTGCAAAAAACTTGCTTTATGGTATTTACTAGAAAAATGTTTTCTGATACTGATGTTAATATTACTATAAACGGAGTTTCTTTGAATCGAGTGCATGAAATCAAATTTCTTGGAGTGGTGTTCTCTGATGACCTTAAATGGAAGAAACATGTAGATATGGTAGTCAACAAGGTATCTAAAATCGTGGGCATACTCTATAGGGTTGGCCATATTCTTGATGCCGAAAAATTAAAACTACTGTACCAAACTTTACTGGAGCCACACTTGACATACTGCTGCTCTGTATGGTCGTCACCGTATAAAACTGGGAATTTAGACCGTATACTAAGGCTCCAGAAAGCAGCTGTAAGAATTATTACCTATTCCAGTTACCTTTCTCATTCAAATCCCTTGTTTTATAAGCTGAAAATATTAAAAATTTATGAATTATCCCATTTATCGAAACTTGTGTTCATGTTCAAGTCTGTACACAACTTGTTACCTAATCAATTTTGTAATTATTTTATGACGGTTGATCAAACCCATTCTTACAATACCAGGACTGCGTCCAATTATGTTGTCCCTTATGCACGAACTGCCTCCAGAGCACATAACCTCCAGGTCCTGGGTCCTCGTTTATGGAATTCCCTATCTGATGACCTTAAACGAGAATTTTTTTACCTGCATTTAAAAGGGAAGTGAAATCAGGCTTTTTACTGAAATATACTGAATGCTAAGCAGGTCTTTCTAAACAATTCATCGGTTAACTTTGTACCGTTTATCTTGCTGTTATGCATACCTCAGCACCTTTTCTTTTTAGTTTCGCTTCTTGTTTTCTTAATTTTGTTTTCATATCTCCTTTTTTTACTAGGCTAGGTACTGCACCTGTGTTTCAATTTAATTTTGTCTTATAATTTTGTACTGATTGTGTTGCTATTTTGCTGTATAATATTGGTCAGTGCTAACATTCATAATTATGGTCTCAACAGAATTTTTTTGTTTACAACTGTGTGACATGTATCGTTGACTGAAATGTAAATGTAATTTAGGGGCCAGGTTGATATAAGCTTTTAGCTTTTTCCGGGCTTCCTGTTGCTCAGAGACCGTTTCTGTATCTATTACTTGTACACTTGTTCTTTTGTTTCTTTGGCAATAAATAAATAAATAGATTTGTATGGAATAGAATGTTGTAGATTAGAGAGTAGACAGTGAAGAATGGAATGATCTGAAGTAGACAGTTGATAATATAGAATAAAATGATATAGAAAATTTGATATCATAGTATTCATTCATTCATTCATTCGTTCGTTCGTTCGTTCATTCATTTTGAGACTTTGCATAGCGCCTCTTCACGAAATCTACTCAGAGGCGCTTCCAGCCACAGCTAAAAAATGAGAATTGAGCAACTTATAAAAAGCAGGTGAATTTGTCCTAGGCATAAATGACAGGGTTAGTGGGATACCATTCCAGATAGCGGGACACACAATAGAAAAAGGCTCGGCGCTGTCTGGTAGAAGTGCGAGCTCGAGGTACCAAAAGTTCCCCCGTTGCCGCAGATCGAAGAGTTCGAGGGGCTGCAAGGTCGGAGACAGGCCTACAAAGGCTAGACAGGTATGATGGAGCACAATCAGGAAGGCATCGCCAAACAAGTGCAGCAACCCTGTAGGAGATACGCTGTGAAACATGCAGCCAGTGAAGAACGTCACACATAATAAGCAGAGACGGTGGCACATTTAGGAATGCGGTCAATGAGGCGACCAACCGAACGAAGAACTCGTTCAAGGCGCCTTACTAGTCCAAGTGGCAGACCCACGAGTACAGCACTGCAGTGATCAATTCTACTGGTGACAAAGGCATGTACAAGTGTCAGAGTAGCACTATGAGAGAGAGTTCTTGAGGCAACTTGGAGTTGCAGAGTTTAGTAGTAGCAACTACGAGCGACCAAATTGGTAAGCTTTGAGAAATTGAGCTCTTGATCCAAAGTAATGCCAAGGTCTCTGTGAGAGAGAACGAGATTTCAGGGAAAGTTTCTGTTATTGAGTGCAGGTCAATGGATACCAATTGCTTGCAAGTACCAAAACAGATTAACTGAGTTTTAGAGGGATTTAGTAACAAGCGATTAAATGCCATCCATGATCACAGAGCATCAATGGCGTTGGACATTTAAGATACAGTGGACACGGCAATATAGTATGCGAGAGAACAGTGTGCAATAGAATCATATGCAACGGAATATCGTAGAATGGAGGGCAAGGAATTAAATTTAAAAAAATATAGACTAGAGTAGTGTAGAATGAAATAGCATAGAATAAAGTAGCATCGAATGGGGCAGTACAGCATAGAACGGATTGAGCTACAATATTGTTGAATGGTGTAGCATAGAACAGTATCGAAGATGACAGGACTCGAATAGGAAAATCATGAAATGATATAGACTATTTAATTGTATAGAATAGACTAGGAATAACAATTCTAAGAAGATAACCATTTAAACTAGGGTAGAAGTCATATGATGTCAATTCAAATTTTCTTTGAATGATCTTTAAATCGACCATTTTTGTGGAATTTGCGGAGCGCAAGTCATCTCCTACTATAATGAGTATGTAAATTATTATGTAACCTATCTGATAAAGTTAAACTATTCTAGACATGTTGAATGGCTGATCTGTTGCAGCTGTGCGCATTGCAAGGAACGGCAACTCCTACACCCTACAGTACGGAACCCTACAAGCCAATTGGGATTCAGCCACTTCTTTTTACCTGACTCTACCAGAAACAAGCTCACCTTACCAGGGCTTGTGTGGAAATTACGACGGCGATCCACACAGTATGGCAAAAACTCTTCTGAACATAATACCGTTTCATTCTGTTTCCTGTTTTCTATAATTAAAACGATATTTACTGTGTTTTTGTAAATAAATTTTTAAATTTGTCTGCTGGCGCATCCGAAAATAATGAGGTGTGGCAATACATTTAGGCCAATCGTGGTGCGACAATAATTTTAAAAAAGGTTTACAGTGGGAGAATCGGAGAAGAGGATATGGAGACTTTCATCAGAAGGAGAAGAGAGTGAAGTGGATGGGGCACATGTGGCGCATGGGTGTGGATAGAAGAGTCTAACAAGTGGTGTCCTGGAATTCTGGAGTTAGAAGAAAGAGAGGAAGATCAATGAAGAACTGGCCGGAAGCCATCAGCAAATACTTGGGATGCCAGGAGAAGTTATGGGAGGGGGAAGAGGAGGAAGGGGAGAAGAAGGAGGAGGACGAGCATCTGGCGATGGACTGAGACGAGTGGGGGGCAGATGTGTTGCCTGATGTGCAGTTCTGCACGGAAGGTCTAAGCAAGTAGGCAAGTTCCATAAAATAATAGTGTTTCCTCTGTGACTATATTAAAGCTGCAAGATTTGTAAGATCGATTTCTGACATCACCTCTGTATCCTCTCTCTGACGGTTGGACTTTGATCTCAAATGGATGTCGATGGCACAAAGCAGCACCCATGGATTGACTTTTACCCTGCTTTATCGCTTGATTGGTGCTATAGAAATTTGGAATGGATGATTGCGATTACTTGTCTGTGAAGTATAGGCCTATATATGGTAACTTGGGGTATTATGGACCCCTAACTTAAATGGTCATTTCCGAACAGAATTAAGCATCCATACATCCAATTAAATTGCTATATTCGTTTAATCAAAAATCAGGTTGACAAGCCGCAGCACAGTTAAAAGATGCAGTGGAAAGTAGTTTGAAAAAGTACATTGGATTATTTTGTTCATTGTTCTCCAGTTAGTCTACTAGTATTTAACTATTTGATTTATTTAATTATATTTATTGATGGTAAGCTCTTGTAGAGTACCAGTACTTAGGTATGAAGTTCTTATGATGTTGACAATTCGAAGTTATGGGTTCTCGGGCGAAGACCACAGCTTGACCACAGGTGGGAACAAACTGCGCAGGCCATTGCATGCATTGCTGGTGACAGACGCCAGCAGTCTTCGTCGGCTTCGCGAACCATGTCAGTGCAATCAGTAAGTTTTCGGTGTTGAGGTGCCATGCTCCAAGATAAACGTCGGCATAAATTTGAATATTCGAACTGAAGGAAAATTCTTATGTTTTTTTCGTCAGATGACCTGGTGAATGGCGACAATCATGAGGTTGATCCGACTACATACGGAAACTCATGGGCTGTTTTCGACATTGGTGGCCAGGTAAATGAGGGTTTCTACAATATCTGGCAGTTTTGCCACAAATTTTTTAGAAAAATTTAATAACGATTTTTTTAATTTTCAATGTTCTAATCCATTCATGTTACTACTGCCAAAGTGTGTGATGAGTAGCAGTGCAGAAAATTAAATATTTTTTGTTAAAAAGCTGAAAAATTGTTTTTCTATAATTCGTCATGGAGTTGACCTGCATCACGGAGTTGTTATCACATAGTTGCCGTCCACATTTGAGAGTCTTGAGGCACCAATAGAAATTATATTTAATTATTTTCAGTCATACCCTTCTCAGAATACTAAGATTGGAGTCATCATTGCGAGTCATAATCAAAAAATTAGCGATCTATCAACTTTATGCTCCATGACGTCGTCGTCGTTTCATGGAGTTGACCGTCATGGAGTTGACAGATCATATAAATTATAGTTTTGAGCAAAAAAACACCACACGCGAAACAACAAAAGTTTGATGATGATTGCAAAAAAGACACGACACTACAACTTTCACAAAGAACACCTTATATTGAAAGTATAATTTAAATTTTGTCGGATATTGATGTCATGGAGTTAACCAGCGTCACGGAGTTGACCGTCACGGAGTTGACATTTCACTTCCTTTTCTGTGAAAACCGCCGCATGCGAAACAACTTAAGTTTGATGATGATCGAAATAAAGACATGACTATACTACTTCCAAATGGGACGCATTATATTGAAAGTTTTATTTTCATTTTATGAAATATTTACGTCACGGAGTTGACATCAAATAAACATACGCAGCGCAACGGTCTTGTTTACAATTTGCTGCTTATTAAATGAACGGCAAAATAATCGTTTTTTGTTTACCAGCAGCACTGGTAGGCACTAATGAAGAAATACCAGCCGCTAAATACAGCAAGGATCACAAACCTTTACTTGTGGACCCTAGTTTTGTAATCGTCATGGAGTTGACATCTTGTTCAAAGACAATTGCCATTGTTTCTTTTAAGATTCATTAAAATTTAATTGTTTACTCAAATACAATATATTAAGCATATTTTATACAGTACACACTCTGTTGCTAAAAATAAATAGTAAATAATCGGTGTGGCAGTCTGCGGAATTGGAGATAAAGAAGTTTTCCCGACATCGTTACTTCAGCCTATTTACTTCTTTAAAATACTTTTTTTGTTTGTTTCATGTAATAAGTTGCGGTGTATCAACTTAGTTTTTCTTGAATAAACGAAGTATATATATCCAGGGCCGGATTAACAAATGTGGGGGCCCTGTTCGGTAAAACTGTGGGGGCCCAAACCTTACAGAAGCACGACAAAATGACTCACAAAACGTTAAATTCAACGAATCAACATTCGTCTATTATTAATTCATAAGGTCTAGGCCTACTTACATTGTATATTATTTTAACATTATCAACAGGTCTTTTAGTAGTGTTAAACATGTCAACCGATATATCTTTTACGGTTTAAGAATATTAAAGTGATTCATGGTCAGTCATTCTCCTGACCAGCGCACAGCACTCGTACAAGCAAACAGTGCAGAAGCGATTTTATGCGCCAAATAAATTCTTGGCTATGAAAATTTCGGGTAGACCTGCGGCAGAATAACGGCCAGGGCAAATGGTTCTTACCAGGGCATTTGGCCTGATTTGCCCTGCTGTGCATGGTCCCCACAAGGCTTACAAACAAAAATATATTTTCGCGGTTTCACCGGTTATACCAGTAGTAGACCCTGGCTGAAGCTCCATCCTGCTTAGATCTATGTGAGCTTTCACCCCGGTGTGTCTCTCTAGACAGCCGTTCACTGCGCTCAGCTGCTCGTGGAGAATTCCTTGTTCCTTTTCGAGTTGGCCTATTGTGACCATGCAACGACGAGCATTCTCGGTAGTGGGCACAGTTATCTCGAATAACCTCCCGGTGGCTCTCTCGCCTCCCTGACTCTGCTGGCTCTTTCTTTCGTCTTCTCAACTTTTCTTTTTGACAACGCCTGCGTTGGGAGTGCCTTCGAGTAAAAATCTGAAGGGGCTCTATATAAATTTATGAGATTGATTGAATTCGTAAAAATAGAGTGCGTACTGCATGTAGGCCTGCTCAATGTTATTATCACGCCATCTCATAATGCGTAGCATAGCACTAGAGTTCCGATCAGGTGATGTATTAAGTGTTTAAATAAGCAAAAACGTATAACTCTTACTAGCATTTCTGACTGATTTTAAGATCAATCTGCCTGGCAATAAAAACTGCAAAAAGGGCCCCCACAATTTTTAAATAAGCAAAAAACGAATAACTCTTACTAGCATTTCTGACTGAGTTTAAGATCAATCAGCCTGGCAATGAAATCTGCAATAAGGGCCCCCACGTGTTCAAAAGTTGCATATTGCTAAAGTCACTAGTTTTTAAATAATTTGACAATTTTTCATATATTTTGAACTCGGTTTCCTATTATAATTAGCAATGATGAAAAAATTCCTATTGCATGTGTGGGGGCCCCTAAAGTGTGGGGGCCCCTGTTCGGCCGAACATGTCGAACATGCCTTAATCCGGCCCTGTATATATCGACTAACCTGAGATTACATCTGGGACAACGCAGTTTGTGTGGGAAATGCTTCAACTGTGCGGTTATAAAGCCACCTAAATAATTTATTTACCTGCCATTTTTAAATTCTTTTTATTTTATTTAGGTCACCTGAAATAGACCTACGTAACGGATTATCTTAAATAATCATTTAAGCTTTTTAAGAATATTTTAAATACCGCGGACAGCAAAGTGAGCACTTATTGTAGAAACACTCAAATAAATGTCCAGCGAAAAAACACGTCGTGTCCATAATGTCCATATTTTTTTCATTATTATCCAAGTCTCAATTGCTTGAAATCGATACAGAAGATTAAGCACTCAAACAACTTGCAGTTAAATGTTTAGTCCTACATTTAGTTATTTAAAACATCACATTAGTCCCACAGTTCCTGAATTAGTTTTTGAACAGCACAACGTTTTTTCGAAAAGATGTTTATAATATTTTGTGCCATGTAAGATTTTGTAATTAACTAAAGTTTAATTGAAATTAATTAGGGTTGCCATTTTACAACATTTGGAATGCACGACAGAAGTTTCCATATAGCAACAATAATATTATAGATTAAATGTCAAAAACATCAGAAACATGAAAACGGTTGCATTTTGCACGTCTATTGTTCCACATGTGGAATAACGGTGGGGCGCCGTGGTGTAGTGGTGGCGTCGTTGCCTTGAAGCCGGAAGGTTCGAGGTTCGAATCCACCTCAAGTCACCACGTAGGGACCTTGGGCAAGTCCTCCACTCGCAATTGCTCAGCGCTTCAACCTGAAACTCCGATGCAGTGTCCGCTCTGCAGTCGGGAGCGCCTCTGAGTAGTGAGCTTTAAGGGGTGCTATAACAAGTACACATGCAAACATGAAAATCTATAGTTTGATGTTTTTCTACAAGGTGTCAAGGCATGTTGTGTTACAGAATGAATTGTGTTCGAACCTCAGAGAAACAATTAAGGATGTCATATTGTCACTGAAGATCGTTGCCAATTTAGTTTCTGTTCTTTTTAGTGTTCACCAGCGAGGCCGATAACCAGTCAATGTTCCACCGATGAATTGACTCAAAATGCACAGAAAGCCTGCGAAATCCTGCTTCTTGATCCTTTCACTTCTTGTCACGACCTGGTGCGTATAAAGATCAAGTTTGAAAATATATCACAATTCAGTACACTGCATCAGATCAGTGTCTGTAACATGCAATGAGTATAAGCGAAGTGCAATGCAATGCTAGAGTTACAATGTAGGAATAGCAACTGAACAGATGGAAGTGTTAATATGCAGGGGACTATGGTACTGTAGCCTCCTAGCGGGAAAGGTAACCCCCTGATTTTTCCTAGCCCATGTTTAATATATTTTAGCAAGCGTTTTACGTTTAGTAAGCTATGCATGACCTACAATGTTGGTAACAAGGCCTAGTCCCCATATGGTGCTTCTCATAGATCAACAACCATGGATGACTTTCATCTGGTGCATGTTTCGTAGATGCTGCGCTGTAGAATAAAGCTTGGGTCCTGTAACATAGCATATCACATAATCACACGCTCCAGCACTCTCCCTCCAATCATTGTAGGCCTACTCAGATACAAGCACACGTCTATCTATAATAACAGCGGCTCTGTGACTTGTTACAGAAGACCCATGGCATGTTCCAGATGAAATCACCCCCCCCCTCACTCCAAAAACTCTAAAACTGCAACTGAAACGTGGCGGCATGCACAGCATTTCTCTTCTATCAGGTGTTGCGTCGAGATTTAAGTTTGGCTGACATTGGTTTTTCTCATCTGGGTAAAGGTTGACGTCGACTCGTTCTATGGTCGGTGTGTTAACGAGTACTGCGCCGCTGGTCATTCAAGCGAGTCAGATTTAACGCTGGAGAGGAATAGTTGCGTTTGTCTGGTGTTGACGTCCTACGCTCAAACCTGCAATGAGAGAAACGCCGTCACCTTCTCATGGAGAACTTCTCATCTCTGTCGTGAGTAATTTTTATCTAATGATATTATGCTATTCTGCACAGCGCTTGTACAATGGGAGGAGCTCAGAGACGCTGATGATGTGCAGCTGTCGCAAAGAAAGTGTGTGGCTTGTTGACGGGTTGAGGTTGCACCATTACTGGGGGAGGGTACGTAGCTCAGTTGAGAGAGCGCTGGTCGTTAAACTGAGTGTCATCCACGCAACCCGGGTTCGAGCCTCATACAAGGCATTAATTTATTAAAGTTTCTTTTAGCTGCCATTGGCGCTTTCCTGTTGTGTTGTCTGACTCGGGTTCTGCTGAAAGTAGGATAGCCCTTCCCACTTCTGGCTTGGCCGAACCAGGAGTGATCCAGCACTTAAGCTACCGAACCCACTGCTGTAAAGCCGACCTGCGTGTCGTGCTATAATAGTGGGCCGTATTTCGTATAACCTGTACCTGTAATCATTCTGCGATTTGTCAGATTGAGTAACTAAACGAAGATTATTATTAGATTTCCATTTTTCACATAATTATGGTTGACGATTAAAGTTATTCCACATGAATTCTTATCTTATATGAACATTTGTTGAGCGCTTCTCACAGCAGAGCTATAATTCAGAAGCTCTGCCAGCGTGACAGGCCCATGATGAAAAGAGAAAGGTCTTCAAACAGCAAGGCGATGCAGAATCCTGCTACAAATTGCGGAGTGAAAGTCATTCCACGTTGAGGGACACCACAAATAAATAGCGAAAGACCGATGTTGGGTTAATGGGGTTCGGGACCGAGGTACAAATAGATCTAGGTGGTCAGCAGAACGAAGAGGGTGTTAAGGTTGTTAAAAAAACGGCTTGCACATCAAGTCATAGAGGCATTTATATGGCTAGGTCCTGCAGATTAGTCTTGAATTTTTTTCAAGGCACACTTTTCTGCTGTTTTTTTAATCAAGGATAGAACCAAACTCCGTGGTACTGGTCACAGTGGTCATTGCATGCACTAATACAGCGTTTCCCAAAGTGGGTTCCGCGGAACCCAAGGGTTCCGCGAGACGAGGAAAGGGGTTCCGCGAAAAGTTGTAAATAAGAACAAATCTAGGCCTACTGTGAAATTTTGCTGCAATAAAACATTTCAAGCGGTTTTTGAAAATGCACTGGAAGTTTGAAACTAGCGTCAGTCGTCTTTTGTGTTTTGTTCTCAACCGCTGAGCGATTAATACAATTACTTGAGCTTTCAGTTTCTTTTAGCAGTCCATGGCAGTTAGGCCTATACTGTTTATAGATATATCACTGCTTGCTAAGACCAGCATAACGCATATGAAGTAGAATTCCAATGAACCTACGCAGTACGCATTCTAACCTCATGTAGAGCATACAAATCGTGGTGCTGAAAACAGTGCTATTAAATTTGCATTATATGTGCATGTGTTTAGGGCGTGCAGGCTATATTTCAATCATGGCTTTGAAAAAAAAAGTGCAATATAAGTTTTCATAGTATTGTAAGAAAAATAAATTTTCTACAATAATATATGCTTAGGTAGCCTACTCCTTCTAATCTGAACTCAAGACTTGTCTCTCTTTGCAAGGCCTATCCTGCTGTTAGTACAGCTGCATATGAGCTTTATGAGGCGCCCTAGTAGAAATCATCATTGTTATTATTATTAATATGTAGGCTTTTAATATGCTTCTCGTGCGCTACGCAAGATTCAATGCACTTAGTTTTGATTGGGGTTCCACAAGAAAATATTAGGATGTGAAGGGTTCCGTGGCCCAAAAAGTTTGGGAAACGCTGCACTAATAATTATCGTTAAATTCCTAATTAATGCAAATACCGACTAACAAAAAGGCTATTACACCCTGAGTCAAAAAAACTAAGCCAAATTGTTTTTCATATATCTCTAATGCCTGATCAAATATCACGCTAAAATTTTCCAAATATTTAGAGAATTGGACCAAGAATATGATCCCAAAATTTCATGAGATAAAGTTGAACGGATAAAAAGATATGAATCTTTCAACTTCATATGACAAAATTTCAGTTTACAAGCAATTTTCTGCTAGATTCAATAAAATGTAAGTCATATTGTTTATCTTATATATCTAATGCCTGATGGTTAATCATACTAAAATTTTCCAAATATTTAGAGAATTGAACCAAGAATAGGATTCCAAAATATCATGTCAGAAATTTGAACGGATTGAAAGATATGCATTTTTCAACTTCATCTCCCGAAATTTCAGTTTTCAGCAAGTCTGTTATGGCGTTCTTTGCGGTTTCGACGCTTGATAGCTTCCAATTGTGGTCTTCAGTGATCCTAGAGTAAAAATTAATGGAGCCTGTTATCGCGACGTTCTGCTGGCACAACATCTTCTACATGCAATCATAAATCTAGCCTCAGAAGGCTGTTTCTTATTCAACAGAACAGCGCCAGGCCACAGAGCCAAGGAAATCATCGAAATGCTGACAAGAGAGACGCCAGACCTCGTTTCTCCCATATTATGGCCTCCGAGCAGCCCAGATTTAAATCCTGTCGACTATGAAGTGTGGAACATGATGCAAGACCGAGTAGACAACAATCCATGGTATAAACGATCTGAAGTAGCGCTTGATGGAAGTGTGAATTGACCTGGACCAGCGGATAATCGACGATGCTGTTGCCCAGTGGCGCCAGCGCCTCCAGGCTTGCGTGCGAGCAGGAGGAGAACATTTTGAGCATTTTATTTAATTAAATAATCAAACCATACTATTGGAGTCATATTGTTAGTTCAATTCTCTACATATCTGGAAAATTTTAGAATGATTAATCATCAAGCATTAGAGATATAAGAAAACATTTTATTGAATCTGACAGAAAATTGCTTGTAAACCGAAATTTCGGCATATGAAGTTGAAATATTCATATCTTTTTATCCGTTCAACTTTATCTCATGAAATTTTGGAATTATATTCTTGGTCCAATTCTCTAAAGATTTGGAAAATTTTAGCGTGAAATGTTATCAGGCATTAGAGATATATGAAAAATAGTTTGGCTTAGTTTTTTTTGAATCACGGTGTATAATGACACACAGTCGCTGAATAAATTATTAGATGAAACATTCTTCTCCGTGGACTACCGTGTCTCAGTAGGCTACTGGCGTTGCATAAGTGCTTCTTAGATCAGAGCATGTTCTGCAGTTGACCTGTTTGACGTTGCAGCCAAGCAGTGTCCCTCTGACATGGTCTTTTCCGACTGCATGTCGAACTGCGAGGCTACCTGCTCGAATATCAACACCTTCCAGAGCGGAAGTTGTCCGAAGGGTAAATGCTACCCAGGATGCCAGTGTCCGGAAGGCACCTACCTCAACAATGGAACCTGCGTCAGGGCCGAGGAGTGTCCCTGCATATACCAGGAAAACAGCTACAACCCAGGAGAGACGATCCCAATTGATTGCAACCAGTGGTAAGCAGAGTCTTATTTAGTTGCTGTTCTAATAGAAATGGATAGATCATCGTCCATGTTGAGTGTTCATCTGTGATCTGACATGATCCTTAAAACAGAAATCACATTGCATATGTAAGTAAGTAAGCATGCTCTTATTAACCCGCATGTAAATACGCGATGGGACATAAAACATCATTGTCATACACCAAGGTTATAAGTGGTAATAATGGGTGAAACGTCAGAAATATTATTGTCGAAGAAGTCATCTCCACAGTAGTATCATCCTGGTGATGAATCCATTACCAATAATTAACGAATCACATCGTGGTATCTCTATATTATGATGCGGTTTACGAATTCCAACATTTTCTCTGTAAAATCGCCACAAGTTTAAAATAACATATTGTATTGTATCTATACATTTCTGCAACGCATCTAGCAGGGTGACTATTCAGTACAAAAAACTCCGGGGAGGCAGAATCGCCCTTAAAGAATAAAGGACAAAACAGATTGGGGAAATCGGGTCATTAGTTTAGCTTTTAGTGCACGAGGAAGGTCATTGCAAATGGAGGGACCAAACACAGCAAACGCCCAATGTTGGGCAAGAGTAGTCCTAGTCCTGGGAACAAAAAGATCAAGACGATCTGAAGAATGCATTGAGCGAGATGAAAGCATAGATAACGACGGCTTTTGCAAATAGTTTGAGAGTGTACTTAGGG
This sequence comes from Lumbricus terrestris, assembly GCA_949752735.1. Classification (NCBI taxonomy): domain Eukaryota; kingdom Metazoa; phylum Annelida; class Clitellata; order Crassiclitellata; family Lumbricidae; genus Lumbricus; species Lumbricus terrestris. The sequence continues at coordinate 5,840,005 of OX457043.1, read as the reverse complement.
GCATTTCCCAGCTGTGATTTGGCGACCGGAAAGAGGTTCTTGTAGTGAACGCGTGCAGTGATAAGTAGACAGTGCAAGACTTCATGCATTTAATGTAGAAATATTCACAAAGCGATGGAGTCAAGCTATGAGTCTAGCCGAAGTATTTCAGACTGATTGAAGGGGTGACGGATGCTGTTTTGGGACGTTCACAAGAAGTGAGTTGCAGTAGTCTAGACAGGAGCAAACAGATGCATGAACTATAGCAGTGAAGACAGATAGAAGATTGATCGTCTGATGTCCATGACGACCTCAGTTGAAAGGAGCAAGAGCAGGTCAGGTTAGATTATGTGTTTGTAAACTTGAGGTGGACTCGAGGAGTCAAGTGTGACCGCCAGGTTTCGGATACTCATGGTGTATAGGCAGGAAATTTCTCAGTCGGCTATTGAAAGTCAAGTTCATCTGGCTATAATTGTCTGGTTCCAAACCGGATCTATTGAGTATAGGCATGCATTATGCGTGTGCGTGTATTTGTATGAATATAGCAACAAAATAGTATTTACTGCTATATACTGTCTTACAATCTTATTAAATACATGTCTGCGTGTTATCATAATTATGGAAGTGACCGTGTTGATTTGACATGGCATGCCTCGTATAGGCAGTGGCGGCGCCAGGATTTCAGTTTTTTTTGGGGGGGGGGGGCTGAAGCCTCTGGGAGGAAATTTTACATTCATCACATCCGCCAAAATTTCTGACAACCTTTTTTTTAGTCATTAGTTTCCCATTTCCATCCGACGAAATTTCTGACGACCTTTTTTATTTTAGCCGTCAGGTCGAAAATTGAAGAAAATCGTGGAAAATATTGCCTTTTATAGGGGGGGCTTAGCCTATGAAATTGGGAGGATAACCCCCTACCCCCTAGCGAGCCTTTGATAGGGAGCTTAGCCCCCTAGCCCCCTAGCGCCGCCACTGCATGAAGGCCTACTAATGCATGTCTGAATATGTCGGGATTTGGATCCTTACATAGTGCGTCGCTCATGTGTAGTGTGACAATAAGATTTACTTTAAAGATTCATTGATGTTGAATCTATGTTCAATTCACAGCACATGTAGTTCTGGTGGCTGGAACTGTACGACGGAAGCATGTGCGAGCAAATGCACAGTCCACGGACCATCGAATGTTGAAACTTTCGATGACGTTATCTACGACTTCGATGGTCCACACTGTTCCTATACTCTGGTTGAGGTGAGTTTTGTCTAGATTTCTAGCTTGACTCGGGTTTGGTTTCTCTCTCTCTCCCTCTCTCTCCCTGTCTCTCTCTCTCTCTCTCTCTTTCTCTCTCTCTCTCTCTCTGTCGTTATCTCGGTAGCACGACACTTAATCCCGCGACATTTGATACCGCGACACTTAATGCCGGACACTTAGTACCGGCCACATTTAATCCCGCGTCAGTTAATCCCGCGACAGGTAATCCCGGCGACATTTAATCCCAGCGACACTTAGTCCCGCGACATTTGATACCGCGACACTTAATACCTGTACACACGTGAGTATGAATATTTGTACGACTATGGCCAATTAGATGGTGGTTCGACCGACTATTGTTGTCCACATGTAGCCAATTAGGTAGGCCTACGTCTCTGTTCAGGTTTTCTGTTGTACATTTGCACATAAAATATAATTATAAATTTTTTTAAACAAGATTTGCGAAGTTCAGTCTACGGTAGGGTAGTGATATGGAGGAGAATTTCGTCTGCAGTAGCAAAGGCAAGCAAACTGTGATGCATGGCAATTTCGAATACTTTAAACATCGCGACAATGCCAACGGAGTTCTTTTTTTATCAAAAACAGTGAATATTGCTGTGAATATTGTTTTTATCGAATTTTATTGGTTTTATAATATTTATCTGAAAAGGTTTAACTCTTTTTAACAATAGTGAATATTGCTTTTATGGAATTTTATTGGTTTAATAATATTTATCTGAAAGGGTTTCTTTTTAACAATAGTGAATATTGCTTTTATGTAATTTAACTTTTTTAAATGTTATTTTACTTTCCCGGTATTAAGTGTCGCGGAATTAAATGTTGCCGGGATTAACTGTCGCGGGATTAATTGTTCGCGGGATTAAGTGTCGCCGGGATTAACTGTCCGGTACTAACTGTCGCGGTATTAAGTGTCGCGGGATTAAGTGTCGCGGGATTAAGTGTCATGGAACCGTTATCTCTGTCTTTCGCTGTCTCTACCTCTCTCCAACTATGGCGTTATCAATATGGACCTGTTCAAGTTCTGTCTTTGACAACCTTCTGATGTGGACATCTGTACTGGTGTGCTTAGAAGCCGTAGAGAGACAAGAGAGAGAATATTTGTTCCATACAACTTTGTTACTGTGACTGCCGATTCCCAAGATGCCGGTGGTGTCTATTTTAAGCGATTTTAATCTTCGACTTGTACGGTCCGCGTGCAACGATCTGAAAATAATGGCTTGGCATTGCAAATGGATAGCGATGGCAAAAGATCTTTCTCGATCGCATAATAATTGAAATATGAGCAGAGTCAACTATGCATGTTGCTATAGAAAAACGTTTGCATTTGCATGCGCTTAATATGAGAACTACATGTGATATACATGTAGTTCTCATATTAAGCGCATGCTGGTAAAAATTACAACTGGAGGATCTGGTCTAATTAATTAAGTATTAATCAAGTATTAATATTAACTTGCACTAAAATAGTCTTGGAGCTAGGGGTCAGGGTTGTATAAGCTGTTAGCTTTTCCTGATTTCTTTTGCACTCTTGTTTGTTGAGTCACGTTTATACTGTTTGACTTGTGTGTGTGTGTGTGTGTGTGTGTGTGTGTGTGTGTGTGTGTGTGTGTGTGTGTGTGTGTGTGCAATAAACAAAGTTCATTCAATCATTCAAATTCTGGATATTAACTCACAATATGCACACCGTGAACCTTGTTTCATGCAGCCGAATGAAGACGCAAAAAATTCTGGCCAGACGACCGTTTCCATGAGTTACGAGACGCAGCCATGTTTCGATGGGGCAGCTTGCATGAAAACCTTCAAAGTACTTACGAATTCATTAAATTCAGGCGTGACGACCGTCACTGTGAGTATAGTATGGTCGGATAGCGTCAAGCCATCGCAAACCGTCAGCGTCAACGGTGCAGATTTGGCTGATGGTTTTCCGTTCTACAATGGAGAGCTGCTTGTTCAGCAGGACTCGACCTCCTCAGTAGTTATGCAAGGCTTCGGTTTCCGTGTTCGTTTCGACAAAAATGGACAAATTGTCATCAGTTTGGACCCGTTCTTTGCCGCAAAGGTACGTAATAGACTCCCATCATCCCATCATCCCATGACAGCAGAGCATCGTTGAAATCTTTTGTTTATTTTATTTGATTCATTTCTAAGAGATCCTGTCAAATGTTTCGCTTGACCATCTCGCTTATTAAGGTACTAGGCTATTTCTTTTTGTATTGTAAAAATGATATTTAAACCACATCTTTGTACTAACTTTACAGCTTAGATTTATAATTATACTAAGCCGAACCGATGAAAATTCGCGTATAGGAGCGTGTATTGTGTCATTCAACTCTAGATAGGATATATATATATATATATATCTGTCAGCTCTAGTAGATTACAGTAGATATCTATAATGACTATAATTATCAGCCCCATTGTGCATATCTACTGTTTATGTTTCTGGCTAGTAGGCCAATTGAGACCATAGTTTTTCTTATGCTATTCTGGTTTCAAGAGAAACTTTAGCTCAGTTGTTGTTTAAATTGTTGTATTCAGAGTAGCCTACGTGATTATCATATTGTGTAACACCGATAATAAAGGTCCAATAGCATGGTTGCCCCGTGGTCTTGCGTGTGTGGGTAGCCTATAATTATTGTGTAGACTAATTTAATTAACAATGAATTATTGCATAGCAGAGTAATGCAACGACCCACACAAAGTTGGCAATTCAGTGCTCTTCATTACTGCGAGACTAATGCCCACACGTTTTAGCAACATTATAAAAAATTAATACAGTCTATTTGGATGGTGTCAGTAAGAAATGTTATTAAAGGTCTCAACAGGATAACTAAACTGTTTACGGGTCAATATCGTATCAAACTAACAGCATGATTTATGTAGGGCCCATAGGCGCGCAACCACCCTATGGGACCCACGGGACGCGTCCCCCAACTTCTGAGAGACTTGGGAGGTTCTCCCTCAACTTCCGACGATAGGCCTGGGTCGGTCCCTCCCAACTTTTACCGCCGACTGCTGCTAATAGCCGTTTCAATATAGATTGGCATATTAAGAACGTAGCTTCGCAGCATTAAGGCTGAATCAAGAGCGTTTTAATCCTGCCTGTATAGGCAGTGTTAGCGTCTCACAGATTGCACGTGAATTTGTTGCTAAGTGTGAATCACGGAAACTGATCTTTGATGATAATATTATGCGACTCTTGAGTCTTGACTTTCTTTCAGTAGGTCTATTTTCGTGTCTGGTTTGAATGTTTTTGTCTTTTCAAATGCAAAATACCAGATCATCTGCAGTTATATATGCCAGAAATTATTCTTATATGTAAATAGGATTCATTTTGTTAGGTTTTGCTCAATTGCTCTTTTTATTCTTACTTTTTTGCTACTGTGGCATCGTATGTCTACACCATGGGTGTAGACTTAGGGGACAGCGGGGGACGGTCCATCCAAAGTTTATGCTGGTACGGAGGTGCTTATAATTCTGCAGTGTAATCCACTGTTTATCCATAATGAACAATTTTGTTAAAATGACAGCTTAAAATGCTACCATAATAGTATCAAAATTAGGATAAATAAACATTTGGATGGGACATTTATGAAAGTCTTAAGTCATATGTAGGCTATTTGCGCAATTAAATTATGGGACATTTATGGAGGTCTTAAAACATGTGTTTCAGCAATGAAATTATGAAAAATGTTGTTGGTATGACAGTCTAAGAATTTCACTGAATTTTACACCATGAAAATTTGAAAAATTAACAATTGGAGATGACGCTTTTGAAGTCTTAAACCACGACTATTAACACTGAAATGAGGAGCAAATTCCTAAATTGACAGCCTAAAATACTAGAATTGCAGTGTGGAATTCAGAAAATTTCTTCATTGGGGTGGGGGGGCAATTTCCCTCCTCAAACCCTGCTCTGTCGATCGTCCTTCAACCTCTCGTTCGTTCCCTCCCCCCAAAGCCAACACCAAGTCTTCGCCTATAGTCAACACTGTGAGGAGACGGAAATGGACGCATTATGTTTCTCTTCATTCTTTAGTTTGACTGTGTGCTGATTTATATGTGCATTTGAATCAATGGATAATTTGGATATTTGTTGCGTGGCTACCATTTTGGTATCATTTATCGTTTCTAAGATTGTTTCATCATCAGTCATCAATATCCTTAGGCCCAATGCCTGTAGGAGTCCGACGCCACTCTCTGTCTGAGTCTGTCTCGCGTCATGTTACCCAGCTTCAACCGGTCCGGTCAGCAGGTCTGCCCCATACCATTAACATCTTGAAGCAGCTGGACCACCTTATCTGATTGAAGAGAATATTGGGAGAGAGGCATGAAGACCAACCTGGGTCAATGCCTGTATGTGTCCCATGCTCTTTCCTCCGACTATCTCCACTGGTCTGCCCTGACCGGCCTGTGCATGTCTGCTCCACTTAATGACACCTTGAAGCATCTGATTTGCTATGTCACTTGTGTCGTGGTTTTTGTGGATTTCAATCGTCTTGGTCCTTTACTGCCAGCGTATCGCCAACCATCTGGTTACTGTAATAATAAGCCGGACTTCTGTCCAGATGGAAATGAGCACTCATAAATATAATTCTCATTCTTTGGCTCCACGATGTCTTAATTTATGTGTAAAATTAAAATCAATGAATATTTGCTGCTTTGCATCCCCAGTAGCTGCACGATTTTATTTGTAAGCAATGTCAAATGTCACTTCCTATGGTTCATTAAGTGATTGATTAACTGACTCGAATTCAGACTTTCACAGATCAAGGTGGTTTAGGTACTTCCATTTCGATATCTTCATTGCAAAATTTAAGGTAAACTAGAGCCCAAAATGCACCCGATTTGCCATGAGATGCTCCAAATTCAGGGCTTAAAGTGTCCACATTGCGTTCGTTTCCGGCTGAGTTTAGGACACCTTCCCACAACTCCTAATCGTTGGGACTTCTTGCATTTGGCAATCGCGACTTTTCGCGTTTCGCGTTCGCTATTATTACTCCGACACAGAATTTCTATTAGTCCCCCAACTTTTAGGACGTGGTTGCGCCTATAATGGTAGGGCCTATCAATATCAATATCCCTAGGCACAGTGCCCGTCGGAGTCCGACGCCACTCTCTGTCTGAGTCTGTCTCGCGTCATGTTACCCAGCTTCAACCGGTCCGGTCAGCAGGTCTGCCCCATACCATTAACATCTTGAAGCAGCTGGACCACCTTATCTGATTGAAGAGAATATGGGAGAGAGGCATGAAGGACAACTTAGGTCAATGCCCGTATGTGTCCCATGCTCTCTTCTCCGACTCTCTCTACCAGTCTGTCCTGACCGACCTGTGCATGCCTGCTCCACATCATGACACCTTGGAGCATCTGGGCCGCTATGTCACTTGTGTAGTGGTTTTTGCGGATTTCAATCGTCTGGGTCTTTTACTGTTAGTGTATCGCCACCCATCTGGCAAACCTTCCTCCTTTTGTCCGGGCTTAGGACCGGTACAGGGACGTTGTTGGTTCCCTGTGGCGGAGGATGGATGCAGTTTAACGTCATGCCCAGGACCAGGTAGGGCCTAGGCCTACTGCAAAATTTGCAGTAGGCCTAGGCCCTTCATTTAATGAAGATAGTAAAGTGTTGATATTCGAGCAGTCACAGGAACTGTGCGTGTTCAAAAAGTTGATGACCTTCTTTATCATTATCATTATAGTTTAAACGTACTGAACGATTCGCTTTTTCTTTTTTTCTTTTTTTTTTACTGAACGATTCGCTTTTTCAGGTCAGAGGTCTCTGTGGAGACATGAGCGGTTCAACATCTGGTGAATTCACCTCAAGAAGCGGTATCGTTGAGTCTCTGATCCCATTCGCCATGTCCTACAGCGACTGTCCAGAGAGAGAGTCAGAAGTCGATCCGCCACATGACCACTGCAGCTATTCCGTTCAAGTATGAAATACTGATTTTTACCATGGAACAACGCTTTATACCGGATAAGCATAATCAGAAAAACCGAGCAGACTCTATGTTGTGTTTTGGAGTGACCAGTAATTGCTAAAGCATCAGAGCTCTGCATGTTGTGTTACAGGACACCATGGGAATCTGCGTGCTAGACTAGATTAGCTTCATTACGAGGTATTAAAAATTAGATCTCCTATAGAATAGACGAGCTGACATTAATTTAGAAAGCCTATTCAAAATCATATAAATGAACATTTGTAAAGCGCTTCTCACTGCATAACTTTTCAGAAGTGCTCTGAGAGGGTCACAGGTGCATGAAAAGAGAGAGGTCTTCAAGCAGCAATGCGATGCAGATAATTTCCCCACCGGAATCATGCAACGAATTTCGTGGAAGGTCATTTCCACATTGATGGGCCCGCAATAGTGAAAGTCCGATGCTGTGTTAAAGAGGTTCGTGAACGAGCCATGCAATATTATTGGCTCTGGGTGGTACTTTCAGAGTGTAGAGTTTAAAATAATAAATATCATGTCGAATGAGTGGGTTGCAAGTCTTGCTACCATGTTATCAATGCTTGCTTAGGCGACGAACTACGCTCAGGCTGTCTGTGCTAATGTCGGCGTGAGCAACGTGTTCGGCGAATGTATTCGCACCGTTCCCTGGCAGAGATACAGAGCGATCTGTCAGGACGAAGTGTGTCGGTTCCGAGCTTCTACGGGATCCTACATTCCCGTCTGTACAATGATTGCTGCTCTGGCTCACGAATGCGCCAGCCATGGTTACATCACTGAATGGAGGGAGGACGATCATCTGAAGGATCTGTGCCGTGAAAATAGTAAGTTACAATAGGCCTACAATACAATACAATTAGGCATTTCGAGCCTATCGCGCTTTAACGAAACAAAGTCTTGCACAAGAGCGCGCTTCACTACAGATCTAGTCATAATGTAATGAGAATAAAATGAGATTTTTAATTTAGATTTAAACTCCACAACAGATGTGCACTGACGAATGGAAATTGGGAGACTATTCCATTCTTTGGCTAATATCGTCTAATAACCGCAGTTTTCAATTCAATAAACACAGTGTCACATAGTTCAATTGGTATACATGTAGGCCTACTGCATTTGTCGAATTTGATATTTGTTATATTTAGTTTGAATGCGTTGATTATTGAAGTCATCTGCTGTAACAGTGTTTGCAAAACATACCGCGTTCATAATATGAAACTCAGATCTCAAATCTGCGTTTATCGATTGATGTTTTCTGGACAATATCAGCTATGAATTAGGCCTACAACGCAAGATGGACGGGAAGAGTCGGCAAGTCTATATCATGGAAAGTCTTCACGTTGACTGGTCCAATAGCGTGGAAATCCGTGCCTCTTCATTCGTGTTTGTCACTTTATTAGCAGTTACCGAAACGAATGACGATGCATTTGCTTTATAATGATCTGACGCTTTTCAAGCCGACATCTGTCACTACTGCCCTCACTCATGCTGCTTGCTGCTTTCATCTATATTATTTTTGTCTATATTTACCGTGGTCGCAAACCTGATTAACCCAGCATCGAACGTTCGCTATTGGCGGTCCCTCGATGCGGAATGATCTATCCCTTGCAATAATTATTCGTAACACGATTCTGGTAAGGAATTTACCTGCTGCATATTTTCGTTTCTTGAAGAACTTTCTCTTTTCATGGATCTGTCGCACTGAGAGCGCTTCTAAATAGCTCTGCTGTGAGAAGCGCTTTACAGATGTTTTACTAGATTAGATTAGAATACTTCTGCTGCATCTGCTACCATTACTACTGCCACTGATTACAACTACGACGCTCATGTGACGGACATGGCCTCATTTTCCTGCAAGAAATACTGCTTTGGTCAAGACTTGAGTGTTTGCCTTCATTAATCCTGCGCTTTGGAATCAGCTCACCATTGACACGTTCTTCGTCATTAACTTGTACCTGAATCACATCTTTCGCCGTTCTAAAACTACTTTATTTTCTGGGCCTCGCACTGGGAGCGCCTCTGATTGGGTTTCCCCTCGAGATGCGCGTTATAAATAATTATTTATAGATGCAAAATAATACAACAATAATTCTAATAACAACAAGAACGATGATAATGTTTTAAACAGATGTCGATGGATACCAGTGTGAATCCTCCGCGCAGCAGTACAGCGTATGCGCACCGCAGTTCAGATACTGCCATAGCCTGGCATACAGGAATGAGGTACCAGAGGACAGCACTTGCATTGCCGGCTGTTACTGCACAACGGAGGGATATTTCATCAGCGGGAACGGCGACTGCGTTCCACAGGATCTGTGCACGTGCTATGATGAAAGGAGCCAGACTCTGTATGGAGCTGGAGAATCGGTTCAAAGGGGCTGCTCTAACTGGTAAGTTCTGAAGATAACTTGCTATTGAATGATAATGTAGTTGTCGAACTATGCAAGGTGTGACTAAACTACACAGTGACTGTTAAGATTGGGAATTGTAGGCCTATAGTCCAAAAAATAACAATAGCCATAATAATTTATTCATATAGGCCTACAACACAATGTCGACATCGTTTAGTGAATGACGCGTCTCATTTTGACAAACGAGAAGGACTGTCAGAGTTAGAACCAGAGATAAGAAATGATAGAGAGAGAGAGAGAGAGAGAGAGAGAGAGAGAGAGAGAGAGAGAGAGAGAGAGAGAGAGAGAGAGTAAGAGAGAGAGAGGGAGAGAGAGAGAGGGAGAGAGAAGAGAGAGAGAGAGAGAGAGAGACAGAGAGAGAGAGAGAGAGACAGAGAGAGAGAGAGAGAGAGAGAGAGAGACAGAGAGAGAGAGAAAGAGAGAGAGAGAGAGAGAGAGAGAGAGAGAGAGAGAGAGAGAGAGAGAGAGAGAGAGAGAGAGAGAGAGAGAGAAAGCGGAATGGTGCAGAGAAAAACCGGAGATCGTGATGTCTTTTATGTGCATATATAATTATATCTCTTTAGAGTTATGATCCGTTTTTGGACCTTGGTGTGGTATATCAACAAAGATAAGACTTTCAGAGCTGCTGAGATGGGACTTAGTATGACTATGACACAGTTATGGAGCTAAACACTTCATGGATCAGTATTTTGGACTATAGGAAAGAGGATGCCAGAAGGCTGGATGCCTTTGAAATGTGGATATGGTGAAAGAAAGATGTGAAAGAGCAGATGGACTGAACATTATATCAAGCAAAGCAGTACTGCAACTGGTGGATGAGGAAAAATCTTTAATGACTATGATAGGAATGAGGCAAAAGGATTGATTGAATGATTGTATGCGTACTTGCTATAGCGCCCCTTCAAGCCCCCTATTCAGAGGCGCTCCCGACTACAGAGCGGACACTGCATCGGAGTTTCATGCCGAAGCGCTGAGCAATTGCGAGTGAAGGACTTGCCCAAGGTCCCTACGCGGCGACTTGAGGTGGATTCGTTCGAACCTGCAACCTTTCGGCTTCAAGGCAACGAACGTACACAGATTGGTGGGGAAGAGGAAGGGAAGACAAACGTCCGTTCGGAGGGCAGCAACCGCTGAGGCGCATAGCACTGACAGAGAGATGGGTTATCGCAGTTTCCAAGTTTTTTCTGATGTGTCTTACTTTCGGATGACTTTTCAAAGTCTTTCTGTCAATTAATTTGTAACCGGTCGTCTAATGCTTCGTATTAAAATCCGATGAACTTTTGGTCATGTGTACCTTTTGGTCACGTGTCATCTACATCTTTCTTCCAATAGCACTTTGATCATAATAACAGTAAATAATATTTCGGTTTGTTAGAACCGTTCATATTTTCTTTCAATACAATATACGTGTAGACAGCAGCTGCCAAATGTTTCCCAGGAAATCTCATTTCTCTGGCGGACGTTCCACTTGGAGATGCCTTTATTAAGCGATGTTTAGTGCCCTGCGAGAAACTTCGCCACCGGTTGTTCTCTGCCAGTGCCAGTCCCAAGCCTGGACAAATAAGGAGGGCGACACTAATCATTTTTGTTATGGCAGCGTCGTTAAACAGGTAACAAGCCCCTGCGAGAGGCGCTAATAGCTAGATAAGGGTGCACAAATTTACAGATGCATTGCAATGCCAATTTTTTTAATGATTCTGAATTTATATTATGTAAACTTCTCTCGTTTTTAGTACCTGTACAAGTGGCGAATGGGCGTGTGAAAAAGGCGACTGTGAATACTACAGTGAATGTCCGATTGGTCAAACCTACCAGGACAATGTTAAACAATGTGAGAAAACGTGTGCGAGTTACGGAACGTGCAACGGCGGCGAAGTCGGAGTGTCTGGGTGTGCTTGTACCGATGGCTACGTCGCGAATCGGAACGTGAGCTTCCCTCTGATCTCATCCATTTTTGCTGACAGCATGCAGATAATGTCTCTTATTAAACATAATGCAACCACTTCATAAAACAGAGAACTTAATATATCTACATTTGTAACCTTACTGTTGAATATGATTAAGAGCATGTCACACTCGGGACCACGATAAGGCTAGAAGTGTGGACCTGGGCACTGTGATTGCCTCCAAAGACCTCTCTCTGACAGCCCCAAGCTCACTTGGATACCACATACGAATAACTGTGGGTCCCTAAGAAGTGTATGCCCGGATGCTGCAGCACCCATTGCACCCACCTTAGTGCAGACCTGGCCACACCCTCTATTTTAGCTAGTTAAGGGTGCACTTTTGTAGGGTACTTGAGAGCGTTAAATTAAGAGTCTATAATTATGTGTATTGTGTAGGTCGCTCATTCACTCACGGGCCTCTACTTTAGTTACTTGATGACTATCTTACCTACTTCCAGAATAGAATACTTGCTTAGTTTTTACTTATTCACTTGTTAACTTTCCCTGCCTGAGACTTTGTCATTTATTTATTTATTTACCTACTTACTTACTTACATGGTGTGATACACGATTAACACGAATAGTTAGTGACCCAAGTATAGATTAACTTGTCTGTTTTTTTATTTAGTGTTAGCGCCAGACAACCCAGGGTAAAATTAAATGCAATCTAATTATTATTGTGCTCTGTTTATACTGGAATTAATTTTAATTTCTTTTTGCATTTTAAACGAGACCTAAATAATTGTGAAAGCCCGGAAAGCCTGTGTATTAGCATGAACTGTAAGTTATGTTTGAATCTATAACGCCTAAATTTCTTGTCATGCAGGGAACATGTGTGACGCCACGTGAATGCCACTGCACTTACAATGGTCGACTCTATGCCCCCGGAGAGACGGTTATAGCATCTTGTCAAGAATGGTAATACTAACAGCTCTCTTCTAACGTTTTATCACTGTTGACACTGGAAGACGGCAGTTTAAAGTATTGACCTACAAACCTGTTTAGCAGTTACGCTGCCAATCTCTGAGTCCACGTAATTCTAGCGAATGAGAACTCGTCTAGTGCTAAGATATCGCAGAATTGTTTAAGGGATAGGTTAACTACTTATGGCAGTGGTTCCCAACCATTTCTAACTTAATTTTTCTAAGTTTGTGGACGCCACGGGCACTTTTTCTTAGTTGAAGGACATTAGGGGCCACAGGGCCAAAATTTAATTAACTAAAAGCATATAAAATTGTTATAGGCCTTATTGAATCAAAATAGAATGTTTGATGTTATTTAATGGCGTCAAAATAATATAATTTGTAATAGAAAATAATTACGTTTTCTATCCTGTCAAAATTGTCAATTTTTCATAGAGGCCTATTTTTGCTAATTATTTGAGAGATGTGGGCCATTTTTTTTGCCTGGCGGGACACTTTTTGAGGCCTGGCGGGCCACTTTTGGCCCGCGGACCACGGGTTGGTAACCACTGATTTACATGTATGCAAAGACATTGGCTAAACTCAATACAATGTATGTGCAAATAGGCCTCTTTTAAGCGGGACTAAAGTCTCTTTTCAAGTGTCTGTTGCTCCCTAACTGTGCCCCCAAAGACATTGGCGAATGAGGTAACGTCAATTTACTTGTGTAATACTATGTGTACAATACTAGGGCTGTACTAAACAGTTGATGATCACTATTCGACCACATACGAATAACGTGCAAATTAAATCTACCGACAATATTCTATCACTTCATGATCATTGAGAACACTGACACTGCAATATCACGGTCAGACAGTAGGCAAGGCCAGGCTGAAACCACAGCATAATATACTATATCAGGTTAATAAGAGACTTAAGAGAGCTACTCCAGACAACTCACTATAGCAACCGCATATGCAAAACGGATATCATGTGACCACTATTCGTATTAATTTTGGTCCAACTGCTACTATTCGGTAGAATACCAAACAACAATGACGCCGAACCAAATGTTCGGTTCAGCAATAGTATATAGGCCTACATACTCTGGGTACAATAAATAATTTAGACATTTTCAATTTTTAACAAATCGGTGTTCTTCGCGTAGCCTTTGAATACCAGGTAACAGTTTAGACATTTGAAGCTTATGATCAAGATTAAAAGTTTGCCCAAATTTTAATATAATTTATTATTGCCACTGTTAGAATCTTACGCATTGTTAAGTGCCTGTAAGTTTCAGCATGTCTAAATGAACACGCTGAGTAATGATACAGTCGGGTGCTTAAAAGTGGTTGTCGTACAGTCTATATGACATCCAAGACTGTAGGTGGTGAATGAAATTTCAAGATTACTATTACAATTACCTCCAGAAGGCGTTCCAAGAGTGATGATGTTATTTTTGGTTAAGAACTACAGAATGATCAACACATAGCACTGAGTATGGGAGTTCTGTTCTGCTGCAGCAATGCCACCAGGGTCTTTCTCCAGACTACTTGCGGGAAAGTTACTGCCCTTCGGTTGTCCAAGGTCGCAGCCCCTTGGCTCCTCGTTCCAATTGCACGGGCTGCAACTACGCAGATTAGAGTCTTTTCTCTGGTGCTTTGTCATACTCCTGGGTCCGTAACTGAAACATTAAAAAAATCTGTCCTTTTTGGCGTGCTACTAGAATTGGGAACAGGTCTCCTGGAAGCGGTGCTATATATATATATATATATATATATATATATATATATATATATATATGAATGTCATCGAATGTATTAGATTGTGAGAACCCTGTGATATTTTCATGAACTTCAGATCCGGCGGTATAATTAATTATTTTATGCTCTGTCATTACAGCATCTGCGACGATCGCAGGTGGCATTGCGAGAACCTAGAAGGCGAATGCAAATCAAGGTGCACATCAAGAGGAGATTCCCACTACAACACATTCGATGACTCGTCCTACTCATACCAGGGCAGCTGTAGCTACGTCTTGCTCAGGTCGTTCAAGGGCGCGCACGAATTGAACGTTGTCTCGACGAAGGTGCCCTGCGGAGCATCGGGCGTGACCTGCTCCAAGTCGACTGATATCACTGTGGGAGATCTGAGGGTGTCCCTGGTACAGGGAGCGAAACCGAGGGTGAACGGTGAACTGGTCACACAGAAATATGCGGTGTTCAAAGGCGGATCCATATCGTCAAACGATCTCCACACCACCGTGAATCTTGACATTGGATTGATGATCATTTACGATACGGGTTAGATGTCAAGTCTTTTATTCGATGTCGTAACTAGTGGACGTTCAATGCAGTAGCAGGTTAATACAGTATGTAGACAAGTTCCCAAGTATGGCTATGATGCCGAACTTAGAGGTGACGTCATTTCATGCTTTTTGCTCTTCAACTGACGGAACAGGTCATTGCAAGATCTCCTTCGTATCGCCCTATGCAACCTGCTCAAATCTACTATTTTCACTGTTGGAGAGCTGCAGGTCTCCTTTGTACAGAGAACGAATCCGATGGTCATCCGAAGGACGTTTCTTATTATAATGTTGTTATGATTAATATTTCTTGTGAGTGGCAATCTAATTGATGTTTATGGTACCGTACTTATTCATAGTCAGCGATAACATTGCTTACTATTATGGTTCATCCTTGTTGTCCTCTTAGTTCACATATATTCTGAATTGTAGGACTCATATAGATCTTGGGAGTTCGATTTGCTAAAATATTCTCATTTTTTCCAGTTGAATTTACCAATTTATATGCTTATATCTAAACAATTGAGGCCTTCAATGTAAGCAGCTGCATACTGGAAATCGAGGCTCTACCCTGTTTAAGCTGTCACTTTTGTAAGGTTCTGTGAGTCTAACCTGTGACAGTGTGACTTAACTTTACTTCGGTAGCTAATGGCTAGTTATAGATTGGCCTATCTACAGTTCTTTAACTTTGTTACGCAAAACAACGACAAGTTTCTCGTATTGTTGTTCTTCAAAATCCGCCAGCAAGATAAAACATACAACGACACGCAACGTCTAAATTTTAAGTGTATCAAAACAACTCAACGTTAAGACAACATCGCCATCTTATCAAAAACTCTCTCTACCTACTTAAACACACGACTGGCACTCCTACCCAAGCCGATCTCATTCTTAGCGTACATTCCTCCTTCAGCCTCTCTGTCCCTCTCTCTGTCTCTGTCTCTCTTGCTCTCAGGCGTACGGCCGCACAGCAGCAAACTTTCCCGCCACTCAGCCACCTGGCCTACCCGTACGCTCAACAATTAACTGACCATTCAAGGTTATACAAAATTAGCTTACAGGTTTCATTTGTACTTAATGGTTTCTTGTTTGATATGTATTATATGTAATTTTAAATGAGTTTAGGTATATTAAACAAGATGACATTGACCAAGCATCAGTCGATGCTACTAAGTCCTACCAAGCAGGACTTGTTGATAGTTTCTACGCTCTAATCAAATGCCTACCACGTTCCATAAACAGTGAAATTGTTGCACTGTCAAACCACGTATAGTTGGTTCTGCGTTTTGATCGTATCTGTAACTAAAATCCCACTTCCGTAGCGGAACGTAGCGAAGGCGCATATTTAGCCAGTCTTTGCCCAGTGTTCCATCATTGTGTATCACCACAAGCTCCTGAATGCTGGACCAGTGAGTCCACGTGGCCGAATTTTGCCATATGCATCATAGACAGTTTAAGTCAGTTTCAAAGTAGACGGCGAATTGGCAGAAGCACGAGGCATGAGCTACTTGACTTAATAGTGGTTTCAGTCTAATAGTTTAACGACATTGTGTGCTAGCAAGGGCCATTAGCACCCCCCTCTTTTATCCAAGGCTTGGGACTGGCACTGCTAGAGTGCGAGCGGTGGCGAAGTTGCTTGACTTAATCTTTTATTGGGAATCCACTTAGCAGACATTGAAAGTTAAGTGAAGCCGTTGACTGTAGTGTTGGGAGACCATGCACGTTCTAAATGTCTTTTTGGTTAATTGCAGCATAGTTTTATTCATTCCAGTATTTCGCCATGTTTTGTGTACTCAAAACCTAATAGATGTGTATGAGAATCGCGTACACTCTCTCTCTCTCTCTCTCTCTCTCTCTCTCTCTCTCTCTCTCTCTCTCTCTCTCTCTCTCTCTCTCTCTCTCTCTCTCTCTCTCTCTCTATCTCTGTCTCTCTCTCTCTCTCTCTATCTCTGTCTCTCTCTCTCTCTGTCTCTCTCTCTCTCTCTCTCTCTCTCTCTCTCTCTCTCTCTCTCTCTCTCTCTCTCTCTCTCTCTCCAGTCTTTTTTGCGTTCATATATGCTGCAGACTTTTCAGAAATCTTGTTAATTGTGCACAGCACTCAACATGTACATCACCATGAGTGATTCCTATCGTTCCTCGACCGAGGGTCTTTGCGGAAACAACGACGGTGATGCTAGCAACGACCTTAGCGACGACTCAGGACTGCTACTGAGCCCCGCAGAGTTCGGTGCTCAGTGGAAAGTGTCCGGATCCTGTGCAGAGCCAGATCCACCGGCGGATCTCAATCCATGCGCAGTCTGTATAATTCAATGTGCCGTCTTGGCATTCATTCAATCTACGTATTTTATGTGCACTTCTTATAGCGACCATTCAAGATTGCTACTTAGAAGCGCACCCGACTGCATCATCATCATCATCATCATCATCATCATCATCATCATCATCATCATCATCATCATCATCATCATCATCATCATCATCATCATCATCATCATCTTCATCGAGAACCAAGTGACCAGTACCCATAGGTGCCCGCTGCCATCCTCGTCATTCTTCGCTATTTTTGTCTTTCCAAGGTCGCATATGTCAGGTCTTGTAGCCTATTGGCGCTCCGCACCAGCCATTCCTTGTTTGGTTTACCCCTCCTTTTGACGCCCTCCTTTCTTCCGAACATCACCCTCTTTATTTTTCTGTCGTAACTCATTCCGCATTTGTGACCAAATAGCTTCAGCTTCCTGGTTATTATTATCTGCATAAGGTTTTCTGCGGCTTCGGTTTTGCTCATTAGCCTATAGTTTTGAGTTTGTCATTTTCTGCATCCATCCAATTCTCATCAATATTTAATTATTAATGTGGATTTAATTGTTTATGTTGCATTCTTGTTCGCTTTGCTAGAATGAACCAAAGAGAGCAGCCTGGGGTCAAGAACAATGCAAGGTCATAACTGAGGGAAGTGCGTTTGCAGAATGTCGTCAGACGTTGTCGAATGCTGACACTTACTACAGGGACTGTGTTTTCGACGCATGCGGGTATGACTAACTTTTCGAGTCTGATTGCTCTGAAATAGATCTTGCCAATGAGTAACAACAACTACCTTACTACTTGCGACTTAAAGCTATCTAATCAGATCCAATTCATTCTGCGTTGCCCTGCTCTATTCTGGAAACTTGTCTAATTTTGCATAGTCAGTTTTAGTCACATCTAGTCTGGCTTATGTTGAATCTAGTCCAATAAATATTCCGGACTAGCCATCCATTTCAGCTCATCCTACGATTTCACATTTAATATTTTTCGGACTTTCCTTACTTCAGAGGTATTGTCTTGCATCAAAGATACTATGCGTGCAACATCACGGAACTTTTAAAGGAAAGCTTAGAACTGCATGACCTTATCATTCCCTTCCCATCCTCCATGGTAAATTACTCCCAATCGAATGACAATGACCGTTTTAAAACTATGTTTAATTGTACAGAAGTGCTTCTACAATTGCACAAATCCATTTAGAACAGCACATTTTTGTCAAGAAACCCACGTTGAATAAAAACCTGCAGTATCGGTTGATGCTGTGCACAAAATCTTATTAAATTGAATTGTGATTCTGAAGTAGAGATGTTGTCTTAGGAGGAATGAATAATTGGAACCTGAAATTCTCGGCACACAAGGAAAACAGATAACTGCACGTGAGCATACACAGTCATCATGCCCGAGTGAAGATCTTTATACGACCCATGTTCTCATAAATATGGACTCGGAATTTAGTCCCCTTGGTCATAAGGAAATGTTGGCAAGGTGCTCTTCATGAGTAGTTCGTGAAGTGTGATGACGATATGGTACTTTACATTGCAGATGTGATTCTGGAGGTGATTGCGAGTGTGTCTGCTCTGCGATTGCTGCCTTTGCGGCCGAATGTTCAAGTCACGACGTTTGCGTCAACTGGAGGTCACTGCACGTCTGTCGTAAGTGTCTCTAATATCTTGACAAAAGTAACAACTTTTTGTGCACTTCTGACCACCGGTATGCATATTAAATGTATTATTTTTTCCAATCTATATAGCACCTCTCACAGTGCTACTACACTCTGTACCATCTTGAATTCTTGATGCATTATTCCCATATTGTGGCTGCACAGGTTTAGTGGGACTCATGGGTGGAGTTTGGTTTCCGTTCTAATTTTTGGGGCTGAGACTCGGTCCAGAAAACGAGAACCATTTTCCCGGGAAAAAAGTTGGTGACCTTTTTTTAGTCCTCACTCCTCAGGATCAAATCTCGGCGAAATCTAATCATTCGTATGTTTCGCGCGAGAAAAGATACCATTTTACACGGTAAAATGCCTCTGGGTCTTCTTCGTCGGTCTTAGCTCCCCCTATCCCCTGATAAACTCGGCCCATGGTGTAAACTCGGCCCTTTATGAGTAAACTTTTTTCTGAGATCTCTTCGTCGTTAAAATTGTTTCGTGTTTCATTTTAATAATTTTTTGCATTCTAGTGTTGATCCCTCTCTGAATAAAGAAGTTTCTGAATTGAATCGAGAATCATTAATGCAATGGTTGTCTGTGGTTTTCAGCCGTAATGTGCGATGCTCCGAAGGTCTACGTTCCATGTCACAGCGGATGTCAGGACACATGTCTAGGAAACGGAACGTCTCTGGATGATGACTGCGCGACGTACACCGTTGAAGGATGCTACTGTCCAGAGGGAACTGTTGAGGATGGTTAGTTGTTGTTTGCTCTTATTCATTGTATTGTATTTAAGCATTTATGAAGCACCTTTAGTAGGGTGACCGTTCAGAAGCGCCCGAGTGAGCAAGGCCCAACGAGAAGTAGCAGGTTTTGAGAACAGAGAGGGAAGAAGAGAGAATGCCCGACAGAATTGAAGAGCCAAGAGAAGGATAAAGTGCATTCCAAAGAGATTGATAAATATTGAGGCAAAATAATGATCGAGGTATATATAACGCGTCATTTAGTATTATTACTCCTCAGGTAATTGCCAATTTGATTAAAATCATTTTTATTATATATGATTTTATTATCATCTTTTAAAAAAATAGCTCGGACTATAATAGATACAATAGTTATTATTATTATTGCTTCTAACTTTTTTTATATGTGCAAATACTCGCAGAAACGGAAATATCAATCTTTCCCCGGTTCTCAAAATTATGTGCTTCGTTATTTCTGCATTGAATTGCTTATTTATATGTATTTTCTTTACCTATTTTGCATTTATGATGCAAACGTGACCGATAGACAAAAACAGAAATAAGTATATTTTTTCTAAGTATATTAGAAAGAAAAGTATATTTATATATCATTGCTGGGATTAGATGTCAGATAGCGGGCAAAAGGAAATTGGCCAAAAACTCTGGCAATGGCTACAAAGTTCGGAGTAGGTTTATTTAACAGCAAATTAATAGAATTTGTTCCACGCCATTTTTAAAGCGATGAGTAAACATATATTTTAGGCCCTATGTGCACTTGTTATAGCGCCCCTTCAAGCACTCTACTCAGAGGCGCTCCCTACTGCAGAGCGGACACTGCATTGGAATTTCACGCTATACTATTGATGCATTTGTTTGGTTTCCGTGTCTTTAGAGAACGGAAGTTGCGTGAGACGAGAGGCTTGTCCATGTGAATATCAGGATGAGTCTTATCCTGCTGGAACAGTCGTAGAAGCTAACTGTCAAAATTGGTATGTTTGCTTAGAGTACACCTGTTATCTTCTCTTGCAAACAATTCTTTTCTCTTAGGTATCGTAAAATAAGTATAACTTTCAGTGTACCCATGTGGGTCCATTAGGCTAATAAAGGGCCCAGAAGGCTCCGATCTGATACCCAGGGATGTAATTGTAGATTACGATTTGTATTGTATCGTATTGTATTTAAACATTTATAAAGCGCCTTTACTATGGTGAACCTTCAGAGGCGCTGCCAGGGCGCAAGGCCGCGCGAGAAGAACCGTGTTTTGAGAAGATACAAGGCAGAGGAGAGACTGCCAGACAGAAATGTAGAGCGGACACCTCCACTTCAAGAGTGACCTCTCAGAAGCACTTCTGCCCAATCACGATGCAACCACGATCAAGCAGATAATATGTATTCGAGTGGTTGAGTAAAAGAGGCAAAGATATGCTACAGAGTTCATGTTGCACGCTGGTAACAACTTAGTCGAAGAGGATTGGTCGACAATTAGAAGACTTCTCTGCCTCACCGTGGAAGCCGGAGAGATGGCGAAACAGCCAAGTCACCTTCTGGTCTCTAAAAGTAATCACAACTTGGTCTTGTCCCCAAATATCTCTCCGACTATAGGCCCTATGCATAACCCTCTCCCAGCGATATCTGTTCACCCCTTGCGCTCTACCGACCGTTTCAATCTCTTCGTATTCGACGGACCTTAGCTAAGTTGTGAACTTGTTGGGTAGGTCCCTCAGCATGGAATGGTCTCTTTCTCCGCTTCTACGGCCTGGACTCTTCCCTGCATCCTCTGTCTCTGTCTCTCTCTGTCTCTCTCTCTGTCTCTCTCTGTCTCTATCTCTCTATCTCTCTGTCTCTGTCTCTGTCTCTCTGCCTCTCTCTCTCTCTGTCTCTCTCTCTGTCTCTGTCTCTCTCTGTCTCTCTCTCTCTCTCAAGACGTTTCTCTCTCCGCTTGACTTCTTTGCTGAAAACTCCTCTGAATTATCTGTGCTTTGAGAGGCAGAGCATTGAATACTTATCATGGTGGTCAAATCCCGATGACAAATGCATGCATTACTTCTGCTACGATGACTTCATCATCCATTCAGAATATCCCACGATTGTACTTGTTGTACAGAGGTAGGCTAAGTAGATATTTAAATCAATCTGACTGCAGTTTAGAATTCGTCGACCTCAGTTCCAACTATCTCCAAGAGGTGGTGTGTATGTTGAGAGGCGCTCTCCATATTTTTATTTGCCATACGATGTGCCGAAGGTTGTGTCACACGCCTACTGTTGTTCTACAGTACATGCACGGACGGGAAGATGGAATGCGTCGGCGACAAGTGTCTCCACTGTCAACCCGAGGAATTCATGTGCGAGGATATGTCGGATTGCATCAACGCCAGTTATGTATGCGATGGCATGAACGACTGCGCTGATGACTCTGACGAAACTAACTGCAGTGAGTAGTCAGATTAAAATTATGTTACCTTAAAGTGGATGTTTTAATGTGTTGGTCACTCAATATTATTTCCGACCTGAAAAAACTCTCCAAACGATACCAGAGCAGTGGACACGAGACTTCATTCTTAAAAATCATGGTTAATGATCATTCAGTCATTCAGTCACTTCTATATAGTGCCTGTTCGACGTGTTCGTGGTCACTATTCAGAGGCGCTCACGACTTTAGCATGGCAAAAGCACAGTTCTGAGTTGATTAAATAAAAACCTGCTTCAGTAAGAACACCTGGAACAAAGCAGAGGAATCTCATGTGGGAGCAAATTCCAGGCCATCATGGAAAAGGCTCGGTTCTGCATAGTTGCAGTTTTCGCGAATGAAAACAAGAAACAGTCCCTTCTGCGCAGAATGGAGGGGGTAGTGAGCCTGGATACCCGTGCAGCAGTAGAACTCTCGCAGGTGGTCTGGGGTGGCACCGAGATGGCATCGCCGAACCAGCGAACCAATCCTATACTCCATGCGCTTCCTGGTAAGAGCCCAGTGTATGGTTGAAATGAGTTAGCATGCGTATAAACTTATTGTAATTCTGCGTGGTGTCTCTCTTTGTCTCCCGTCCCTTCCTTGCATTGGTCTGTTTTTCTCTGCCTCTCTCTATTCCTCTGCCTTTCTTTGTCTATTTTCTATTTCTCTATTTTGCCTTAAATCAACTTATTCTCTTTTTCTCTGTCTCTATCTCTCTGTCTGTCTATATGCAATATTTTACTAATAATTATATACTAGTCATGTACATGTAATGTATATGCTGGAACTTTATATATGTTTGATATTAACACAAATGAATTAAGTATTGAATAAATGAATTGTTGCTTCAGATTAGGTGATTAGATAAGACAATACATTTTACAGATATTGTTCATTTCATAAGATTCAATGATCGATTTCTATGCTTTTCTTTTGACTAGCCCACGCTTGTACAAGTGAACAATTCACTTGTCGTGACGATCGATGCATTTCAAAGAATTTCGAATGTGATGGATTTGCTGACTGTAGCGATGGATCAGATGAGAGCTACTGCCGTAAGCCACACCTTTTTAAGACAATTAGTGACACTTTCTAAAATAGTAGTAGTAGTAGTAGTAGTAGTAGTAGTAGTAGTAGTAGTAGTAGTAGTAGTAGTAGTAGTAGTAGTAGTAATAATAATAATAATAATAATAACAATAATAATAATAATAATTATTATTATTATTATTATTATAATAATAATAATAATAATAATAATAATAATAATTATAATAATAATTTTTCTTTAATTAAACGCCTGCAAACTCACTGCGTTGTACATGTAGAAGTTATGCAACAATCTTAGTTAGCATAAATCTTGACTACTAACAGAACAGACAACCTGCAATACACAGCCTACAAAAAATGTCCAGTTGTCCACACTACAGTCGCGAACTCTTTGCCTCTCGCTCTTCATGCCGGTGTCACGAAATAGAGTATCCCCGTATTAATTGTATCCCCCCAAATTAAAAAAGTCGAAAAAACCGCTTCCGCGTGTATTTTTTTGGCAAATTAATTTTCATCTGCTTTGTTTTGAACAATGACACTAACAGGTAGGCCCTATGTTTATTTCTACTAGATAATTTGTTTTGCCCTGTCTTTAGAGCACTTAAAACATTTAAAACACTTAAGAACACTCAGAGTCACTAAATAAATTCGAGTTGCCTTTATCTGAGCATTGCTTAGCCTTAGGACACTTGAAACAATTAGAGTCACTTTAAATTTTGATTACAGCATAATTTTTTTTATTATGCTCATTTTTCAAAAAAGGGGATAGAATGGTTTATCCTCCCGGATAGTATAGACCGGTTAATTCCATCCGGGGGGATAGATTAATTCATCCTCCCGGATAGCTTTCAGGGGGGATACTCCGTTTCGTGTCACCGGCGTATTATCCAATGCGCTACCGCCCGCCCCTTCCCCTGGTTAAAAAATACATGCTGAACTTTAAAAGACAATAATTATTATTGGTAGGACCTCTAAAGTAGAATTTTTAAAGACGTTTTAAAAGTTGCAATACAATAGTCTAATTGAAACTTATATGGCTATAAAGAGAGTAGTTAATTGCTTGTTTTGGGTAGTCTACGATATAATAATTATATCGACGATTATTATACGGTTCTGATTGTCGACATTGTGAACACACGTGTTTTCAATCTGCGCGGTTTTGTACACGCGGTTTTGACAGTTAGATCCACTGTAGACCTATACCCAGTGCAAGAAGTCCAGTATTGTGCAGTAAAATCCAAAGTAATACTAAACACTTAGTTACATTGCATTGAAAGTCGTATTGTTCAGAGTTATAGACTAAATGCATTTGTATTGTATTTTTTTCTGCAGCGCCCTGTCAGCATTCAAGCTACTTTCTGTGCGCCAACGGTCGCTGTATTTCACCATACGCGTTATGTGATGGAAAGCACGACTGTGGCGTTGGAGACGCTTCAGACGAACACAACTGCAGCTGTATGACCCGAACTTTTGTTGCGTATTGTCTGTGTCATTAATGTAATAAAGTCATTACTCACTTCGTCTTCGTTCATGTAATAGTATGTACGCACAAAAATTGTATTTTCGACTCCTCGCCTCCTGTTGCAACTCTTACATTTTGTCGAACCCTCATGCTTATGTACAAACATGCTTATCTACACCCCTACGGATGATGCACGGTGAGCTTCGTTCCAGGGAAACGCAATACTGGGAGGAGCTAGTCGCCCGGGATGGACATAGCCCTCGACGTCTTTGGACGGCTCTCGCTGGGATCCTCGGACGCTCCGCTGCTCCTCACTCTCCTTCGCAACCATCGTTCACAGCCAACGATTACCTGGACTTTATGACGGAGAAGATCGCCGTGACCCGTCGATCAACGGAAGGTTCTCCGCCTCCATCCTTCCCTTCTTCAGCATCTGCAGCTACCCTCAACGAATGGCAGCCGATCCAGTCCGATGCTCTCAGATGCCTCATCCAAGGCTCCACATCGAAGTCCTGCGAGCTGGACATTATTCCTCCATTCATTGTTAAAGAGTTTCTAGATGAGTTTTTGCCATTTTTACTATTATTATGCAATTCTTCGCTGGCTCAGGGTGTGGTTCCAGTTCAACACAAAAGAGCTCTGATTTTTCCCTCTCTCAAGCGCCAGGGTCTAGACCCAAGTGTTCCCTCCAGTTATCGACCCATTTCCAATCTCTCTTTTCTCTCCAAACTCCTGGAAAAATGTATTTCGCTCCAGCTAGTTGACTATCTTGAAACCAACTCACTAATGCCCCCTCTTCAATCTGGCTTTAGGAAATATCATTCTACTGAATCTCTTATTACTAGCTTACTTACTGACATCTTTGCCGCTGTTGATCAATCCCACATTACCTTACTTGCCCTGTTTGACGTCAGTGCGGCGTTCGACACTGTTGACCATTCTATTCTACTCGAGCGTCTGTCCAAATCTTTTGGCATTGGTGACTCTGCCCTCCTCTGGCTTAGTTCTTTCCTCTCTGATCGCTCTGTATCTGTGATCTTTGGATCCACACGCTCCTCCTGGACCTTTGTTCCCTACGGCCTGCCTCAAGGCTCTGTCCTGGCGCCGCTTCTATACATCCTATATACTGGTGATCTATTGAACCTATTATCCCGCAAGGGTGCCTCTGCTCATCAATACGCTGATGATACACAAGCATTTGTCCACGGTTCTCCCAGTGCTGCCTCTTTACTGGTTGCAACTATCCTTGACGCCACTATGGAACTGAACCAATGGATGTCTTCTAACCGTCTTCGCCTTAACTCTGATAAAACCCAATTCATCTGGCTTGGTGGTAGAGTCCAGCTCGCCAAGATTGATATGGAGCTCCTCAGCACGTTGTACCCAGATATCCAATTTTCTCCAACTATTCGTGATCTGGGTTTTACTCTGGATCCAATTCTTTCTCTTACTGATCATGTTAACCGAATCTCTCGAACATGTTTCTATCACTTGCGACAATTGCGTACTATCCGCCACTCACTCTCCCTTCAAGCGGTCAAGGCGCTTGTCCATGCTTTGATTTGCTCTAGAGTCGACTTTGGAAACTCTGCCTATGCTGGTCTCTCCTCTCTTAACCTCTCTAAGCTTCAGTCTATTCTTAATGCTGCTGCCCGCTTAATTGCTGGTCTTCCCAAATTCTCTCACATATCTGATTTTATTCGGGACACTCTTCATTGGCTTCCTGTACCTCAGCGCATTGAGTTCAAGATCCTGACTCTTATGCGCAACTCTCTTCTCGGGGTAGCCCCCTCTTATCTTCGGGCACTGTGTAACTTGGTCTCCACTCTTCCTGGCCGCTCTGCCCTTCGATCTGCTGCCAATGGCCTTCTAGTTGTCCCGCGCATGCGTGGAGATACGGCCCAGTCCAGAAGCTTTGCATATCTTGGTCCTACTTGTTGGAACCGCCTTCCTCACATGCTCCGTTCTGAGCTTCTTGGCATTTCTCTTCCCCTGTTCCGTAAACGTCTGAAAACTATACTATTTGTTAGCGGTGAGCACTAGCTTGGGTCGGGAGCGCCACTGAATCTGTGAGCGGCGCTATATAAATGTTCAATTACTATTACTATTACTTACAAAAGTTAATTAATTAAAGTCATCAATTTTTTCCTTGATCTCTCACTCACACGCAATCGCCGCGAAACGGTAACCCGTCCCTGCATTCGTTATCTGTGTACAGTATTTGATTTTATAGCGACAATGTTATATGAACAGATATGAACGCACTTAAAAGTGCAACTTAAGATTATTAGGTTTATTAGTTCGATTAACTGCTTTTAATCAATCACCTCATCAGAGAACTGTGCAGCATACACATTCTCATCGATGACACTAAGTTTCAATAATACTTTGAACTTTCTCTCATTTGGACTAAGTAGGAAGCGTTCTGACTAGGCTACAGGCATCGATGGTCTCAAACAATCTAATTAATGTATGAAGGATATGTCGACTAAAAAGTGAAAAATTCATTTAAGTAAATAATTAAGATGAAGGACTGAATAATTAATTTGCAGAGTCTCAAGACTGAATTCAGAACTTGGAACTTTCTTTGCACTGGAGTTACTAGCATATCGTTAAAAAGTCATTGAGTAGTCTATACTCAGATTCTTATGAAAAGAATTGCTGGTGGTCATGCGTATCTAAGAATAAATTTCGACTTAAAATCCCATTTTGGTGGCAGTTAGTAAAAACCGAATCTACCGGTGGATCTCTACGACATATTTAGTGCCTACAACTTATTGAAATGAAAACGAATGATCGTCTAAATAATTAATTTTCGGTTCTGGTGTTTATTTGCAGCTACCGTAACACATACAACACCTACAAGTAAGTTATCGTAATTGTAAACTCGAAATTTCTAAAGCGCCACTCGAAAGCCAAGCGCAGGGCACCAGCTTATTCGCGAGCGCTGCGTTGAGTTAGAAGGGTTGTCCGTGAGAGTAGTCCGTGGTGGTCCGGGTCGAGTTACCATAGGTTCAGGATCAAATGCGTTGAGTTAGAAGCGTTGTCCGTGAGAGTATTAGTCCGTGGTGGTCCGGGTCCAGTTACCATAGGATCAGAGGGGCGGAACAGTTACTAAGGGGGGTGTCGTTTGGGCCGGGAATTGGAGGGTGGAGGATCAGGTGAGACAGGGTAAGAGTTCGTGAAAAGGAGTGTCTTAAGTTTCGAATGGTTCAGCGTAGGTTTCTTTGTAAGCTTTAGTGTTCAAAAAGTTTTGGAAACTTGGAAACTTATATCTGACGCATGGAAGATAAGGTCATACTTTCTTATTTGGATTTGTACCCAAGGTCATTAATATAACTTGTGGGCGCGTTGGGGTAGGAGTATGTTCGGTGCCTCGGAGCTGAAAGTGTATAAGGTGGTTACTGGTTACAATGGCGTATATAGACTAGGGTGACCATACGTCCCTTTTTTCCGGGACATGTCCCGGTTTTTTGTGGTGCGTCCCGGTGTCCCGACGACTTAGGCAAAATGGCAAAATTGTTCCGGTTTTTACAAGAAGGAAACTTGTATATTGAAACCGTGAGTTTTATGTAAATGCCAGAAAAAGTGTAGTTTTTAACCCAATAAGAAGTCGTAACAAAAGGGAAGTTGTCAATTTGTATGGGGTATAATTATTTTACATCTTTAGACTATTCAGTTTGGTTAATACTTCAAGAATAATTCTTAATAGTATAAGTATTAAAGTTACACCTTGATAATTATTATCAAGGCGTAAGGAGAAAGTTTCCCCAGTAGGCCTACAATTTAAGTCGCGGCGCCAGATCTAGGCCTTTATCAATTTCCGCAGGTCGTGTCAGGGTCGTAATGGGAGGGAGCTAGACAACTCATGTCAGCACAGAAATAGTAGAGCAGTTTCATTCAGATGACAACTTAAAATGCTGCCATTGTAACTAGCCTAATGCTGAAAATACAAAATTTTGATGCTCAGCATTAAATTTAAGTGTGATGACAATTGCTGCATCGATATGCTTAAATTCGAAAAGTGTCCGCGTTACAGAACTTAACTGAAGCATTCACTCCTCGGAGATACTACATTATTACAATTTTGAACTTCGTCAAAGTATGCAGACCTACTAAAATTTAATGAGCAAAAATAGCCTACTATGGTAACTGTTGACTGGAGTATCATATATAGGCTATAGGACGAGGCCTATTGTCCTGCAGTTAAGGAGTTACAAATGGCAGTAATAATTGCTGTCCAAAATGTGTCCCGGTTTTTGATGACCAGAAAATGGTCACCATAATATAGACTATAAATGAACCATGCAGATCTGTCCGTTGTATATTCTTCAACCAATTTTAATTTTTCCTGCATACTTTCTTGTGAATATCCTGTCTTTAACTTTCATCCGTTTCTTGCATGTTACTTGCAGCTACGACACCATCAACGACTACTCAAGGTAATCACACGCAAGCGTTTCGTTTTCAACTTAAATGACTTGAGTCTGAAAGATATTGTATTGGGTGTTACGGATTACAGTTCCGAACATTATTTTATCTACTGCAATGATCAGCTTCCAGACTTTCAGTGTCAGTTAATATGATTCAGAGATACCAACAATGTTCCAATGAACGTTGAAGAAGTCTAATGAATCCCTTAATCGTTGACTTACAAACAGAGCGAGCGACGGAACGGACTACTTTGGGACTGACTTGATTAGAGTTTCTTTTGTTGAGCCGTCTGCTGGTGATGTTTGCGTTATAGTACGACAAGCACCGTGGGGAATGGGGATCAGAAGCGTTTGCATAATGACCATTTCAGGTGTTTATTTTAGTTTTGAGTAATCGTGCGTTCCCTGTAGCACCATAGCAAAGAATTGGTGGATGTCCAACGTTGGCCACGTCTATGCATGTACGATGGAATGGTTGACCTTACCCGTCAGTCGTATGTGCAAATAGACTATGACACGATACGAAACATGATACAAATCAAGTTGCACGTCTATGCTTTTGAGGCTTTGTACATATGGTGTGTCCCGGAAAAATAGTTCAGGGTGTTAGCACTAGCCACTGCAGCATTTCTATGAGGACCGAACCATGAATGGCCACGCACGTCGACTTAAAAAGTATAGCCAAAGGCATTGGAAGACTTTTGTGACCTGCTCTAGGAACCTCGGACATTTTTCTCTAACATTTTGTCCAAAGTTTCCAACTTGCGACTTCCTTGATACAGGGATAGTGGTGCAATGTTCTGTTCACTTCTGCATGCTTTTGCTTATTGCACAGGATACTGTTACATGACGGTGGACGAGATCAACAGTTATACAGGAAGAGCGTACTTAGAGAGAGACAATATAACAGGATTCTCAGCGGGAGATATAGAGTTGCACGTAGGAGACGTAGTGCAAGTTGGTGATGTTGTTAACACCGATGAGTGCAATGAATGGTAAGATAATACAGATACATACTACACCGTGATTCAAAAAAAGTAAGCCACATTGTTTTTCATATATCTCCAATGCCTGATGACATATCACGCTAAAATTTTCCAAATATTTAGAGAAGTGGACCACGAATATGATTCCAAAATTTCATGAGATAAAGTTGAACGGATGAAAAGATATGAGACTTTCCATATCATATGCCGAAATTTCAGTTTACAAGCAATTTTCTGTTAGATTCAATAAAATTAAGTCATACTGTTTTTCATTATCTTTATGGCATGATGATTAATCATTCTAATATTTTCCAGATATGTAGAGAATTGAACTAACAATATGAGTCCATCAGTATGGTTTGATTATTTAATTAAATAAGATGCTCAAAATGTCCTCCTCCTGCTTGCACGCAAGCCTAGAGGCGCTGGCGCCATTGGGCAACAAGCATCGTCGATTATCCTCTGGTCCAGGCCATCCCACGTGTACACTTCCAACAAGCGTTGCTTCAAATTGTTTATAATTATCATGGATTGTTGTCTGGTAGACTCGGTCTTGCATCACGCTCCACACTTTATAGTCGACAGGATTCAAATCTGGGCTGTTCGGAGGCCATAATGTGGGAGAAATGAAGTCTGTCAGCATTTCGATGGTTTCCTTGGCTCTGTGGGCTGGGGTACTGTCCTGTTGAAAAAAGCAGCCTTCTGGGGCTAGATGTCTGATTGCAGGTAAACGATGTTGTGACAGTAGAACGTCGCGATAATAGGCTCCATTAACTTTTACTCCAGGATCACTGAAGACCAAAATTGGTAACTATCAAGCGTCGAAACCGCAAAAACACCATAACAGACTTGCTGAAAACTGAAATTTCTGGAGATGACGTTAAAGTATTCATATCTTTCTCTCCGTTCAAATTTGTGACGTGATATTTTGGTATCCTATTCTTGGTTCAATTATCTAGATATTGGAAAAAATTTAGTATGATTAATCATCGGGCATTAGAGATATAAGATAAACAGTATGACTTACATTTTTATTAAATCTAACAGAAAATTGCTTGTAAACTGAAATTTTGGCATATCAAGTTGAAAGTTTCATATCTTTTTATCCGTTCAACTTTACCTCATGAAATTTCGGAATCATATTCTTGGTCCAGTTCTCTAAATATTTGGATTTTTTTAGCGTCATATGTTATCAGGCACTAGAGATATATGAAAATCAATTTGGCTTACTTTTTTGAATCACAGTGTAATGCTATAACACGTCATAAATCGAATGTACACTGTCACTGTCATACACTTAACATTGCAATCCCATAACTTTTTGTGCAGTCTAAAGAGCCAGTGACTTGTCACTAATTTTACAGTGACATCCTGTTACTTCACTTTTTGATGTGTTGTCAATATCATTTTCACTTGACAGTAAGGTGTAAGAATGAAAGTGTGCTGCGAAATTCGTGATTTTGGACGCTATTTAGGATCTGAGTGCAATTAAAAGTTCTGCTGTTTCCATTGTTAAATCGGCCTTGCATGACCTAGTTGTTCTACAGTTCAGTGTGACTCATGTAAAAACTTGTATTCATCCGTTCTAACTATGACATAATGAATAATAAACGCGAAATTAATTTCTTTTGGGTGGAAACAATTATTGCAATGAGTTCGTAGTTGAGCCACATTTGCATTTCTTCACTCGAAATAAAGTAAATTTAAGTGTATACTTACATTTTTCAAGTCGAGAAACTTTGACGAATTTGTTGAGTTAAGTAAGCTTACCTTACATCCACTGCAATATTGAATTTGTATCACTTCACATAAGGTCTCCGTGCACTGACCATGCTAACCCTAAATCTCTTACACAGACGCCGATTGGTATGAGGGGTTAGGAGTCAGAGTTCAATAGCTAGTTCAATCGAGTTCAATTACTTATTATTTGTTCATGGCTGCATCACGACTTATGATTGAATTCCGATCTAGATTGGAACCTGTTAAGTTAGTAGGCTATTAGAATATTAGATCTATCGCTTGGTCCATATTTTCTGACTGCCAGATAGGCTACAGCAGACGCTCCAAGCATGCATTCCCGTTGCTAAACATTTCTAGTGTTATGCAAAGAGCTCCTGAAAATTTAGAAGAGGCTTTTGGTTTCGAAAAGATATAAGCTATTAAGCGTCTTACATTACTAAACATTTCTAGTGTTATGCAAAGAGCTCGTGAAAATTTAGAAGAGGCTTTTGGTTTCGAAAAGATATAAGCAACTAAAGTAGCTATTAAGCGTCTTACATTATTACTAATTAATTACTATAAGGAATAATTTGAAATGAAATGTCGTATCTTCCCTTTCTAACTTCCTTATAATTAATTTCATTTTATCTTTGAGAAACACGTTTAGTTACGGGTAACTTCTCAAAGCAATCAAACTACGGTAGCCGGTATAAAGTAAAAGCGAAATCATCAATGAGTTCAAAGAAAATATGAACCAGTCCATAACCACGCTCATCTTGAAGAGGATCGACATACCTAGAGCTATCTATGACTATGTGGCTCTTTTCTGAATCGAAATGTAACTAAGAAATTTCATGATCAAAATTTAAGGTTGTGAAGCTAACACTGTACGTTGTTTAGTGATGCCGCCGATGTTCTTGTGCTTCTAAGCGCTTTATTAACCGTCCTAAAATTTAACCGATTTAATCTCTTTTTCAGGCTTTGCATCCCAGGAGGCAGTTTCAATTATACCGTTAGTACCAATTGTTTTGAAGGTTTCTTTGCGCACATCATTCATTCATTCGTTCATTTTACGGACTTATAGTCTATAGCAACCCCCTTCAAGTTACCTACTCAGGCATTTCCCAGCCCATGAACCTTTAATACGGAAGAAGCTCTTACTTTTTCGGAATTGGAAATCACTAATTAATTAATTAATTAATTAATTAACACTCTAACTAAGCGCTAACTAGTAGAGTGATGCACCATTTATTGACGCCTGTGCAATGTGCATCTTCCTAATGTTATGGCAGACTTTATTAATTTAAGTAGCCTACGCTTGCTGAATACGAACTATGACCATTAAATGTGGATTCCTTCAGCAACAAGACATTGCTATCAGAAGAATGCATACGTTACGCCGTTATCCAGTGTATCATAATGAAATTGTGCGATTGTTAGTGCACGTCTCGTCTGAAATGTTGCAGAGCATTGAATACTTATGGTGGTCAAATCCCGATGACGAATGCATGAACTACTTCTGCTACGACGGCTACATCATCCATTCAGAATATCCCCACGATTGTTCTTGCGGAAACGTAAGTATATATTTAATTCAATTTGATTACTGTTTAGAATTCGACGGCCTCTAGTCCAACTATTCCCCAAGTGGTGCATTTATGAAATTAAGATAAACGCTATTCTATAACAGCGAAATATGTTAAAACTTTAAGAGGTAGGTAGGTAAACTTAATTTCAAGAAAACAATCGTCAATCAAGGCACCTTAGCACATTGTCGCCATTCAACAAAAAAACGAACTTGCCTTGTTCTATAGGCCTAATACACATCAGCCATTCAAGCTGTCACGTTAGACTGTTTTCCTGCCACGCATTATAATTCTATAGCGCAACAGTCATCTTGCTTCCTCTGTCAACTTTCCCCGGAACAATCTAGAGGACTCGGACGGATAAATGCACTCAAGCACGCATATTTACGCACACTTGCATACCTCCTAACATGTAGGTCTATGCCTACACGAGTAGGCCTACACGTAGATATAAAATCCAATTCAATCGCGTGACTCCTAGTCTCCTATGACGCCGTTAGGAGAGACCGGGGCTACAAGTAACAATTTACACATTTCATCGACTTACGGCAGAACTATTCCTCCAAGTACGGTACACAATATATCAAATATATCAGTGAAAACCTTCATGAAAGCTTTATAATTAGGCTAAATTTCATTATGTCTAGCTATATTACTTTAGGAGATAAATGAGGTCAAAAAAATATTTTTTTGTGTTACAACTTGCCCCGGCTTGGGGTTGGTTGTAACAAGACCTGGGGTAAAGTTCTTGGTGTAATATTGTCTAATAATCTTAGTTTCAATATTCACATTGACAAGATATGTTGTAGGGCCAGGCAGTCCCTTTATGCCTTCCGTGCACTTGCTGCTCATGGTCTAGCTGGCCGCAAGCTATACGATGTGGTACGAGCTACTACGCTGTCACGTCTGCTTTATGCAGCTCCTGCACGGTGGGGATATGCTGGACAACAAGAAAAGAGTAGGCTTCAAGCCATGATAAACAGACTCATTCGACAGCATTATCTTCCTGGTGATAATCCAACTTTTGAAGAACTGTGTCGTCATGCTGATACCCGTTTGTTTTCAGCGGTTCTGACACGCCCAGGCCATGTCCTCCATGAGTTGCTCCCCCAGCGAAGCAAGCGGGTCATAATTTACGCCCCAGACACCATGACCGGGTGTTACCAAGAACAGATAATCAGATGAGGAAAACATTTGTAACTAGAATGCTTTTTACATACTAGTTACTTTGTTTTGTCGATAGTCTTTTTTGATGTCGTATGTGAAGCTTTTATAATTATGTGATACTTGTTCACCAGAGTGCTGTTTTGCAACTGGTTGCATTAAAGAATATACTTACTTACTTACTTAAATTGTAACAATGCTTTTAGCATTGGGGCTGGATGTAACACAACACATGTAGTCTAGGCCCCACTGTCACTCCAAGTCGTCTGAAACACACTTATGGCAGAAATAATTCACAGCGCCATCAGTGCAATCCATTTGAGATCACATCTTACAAGCCACACATTGGATACAGTCTTTCTTTTGTTTCTGACAGTACAAAAAGACTAAAAAAAGTAATCGCCAGCGTTCGAAGTGCTTCTTTTCTGAAGATTCTTCCTCTTGTTTGTTACTTTATGTTTCTTGAGACCACTGATAGTCTTCTTTTTCCTCTCTAGTTGTTTTTCACCCGTCGATTTATTTTCCTGAAAGCACCAAAATAATGACTCACAACAAATAAGACAAAAGAAGTGGATAAACTTGATACTTTCCGCATTTTTAAGAATCTTCTTCTTTGCCAGTTTCTGTGTCTTGGGACCCTTGACAGCCTTCTTGTTCTTGTTTAAGTTTTTTTCATCAGTCCATTGTTTTTCCAGCCTGGTTCTTCTTTGTTTCAAGTTTCTTTTTGTGGACTTCTCGTTCTTTTTCTCTTGTTCTTCCTCCAGCACTCGTTTTTCTGGCGTGTCCGCTAGACTTGCAGCAGGTCTTCGGTTTCTTCACTTTTGGTAACTTGTCGCTCCCCGGCTTCTGGGTGAGGCATTACTAAGACAGGATCAAAGGACGAATTCTGGCGGTCATTTGAGAAGCCTGCATGCAGGTGACTGTAATGCTGCTGCTGCTGATGATGATGGTGACTGATGCTGCCTTGAAGCTGGCATGCTGACAGTGGTGGCCACTGCCGGTTGGACAATCAGTAGCATCTGGAACCACTGTCTGAGATTCACCAGGGATCATGCCAGCCAACTGAGCAGAGTCATGTTCTTGAATAATGTCGTGAAAATCCTCCGATTCTGACGCCATAGATAGGCCTACGTCTCGAGAAGGTGAAGTGTCTGGCCGAGACTCGAATAGCGATGCAACATTCTACTGTAGGTCTACTTCAGCAAGAGGTGAAGTTTACGGCTGGGCATTGTCGTTTGCAGAAGCTGAATCCGCAGTAATCAATTGATCATCCTCGGCCAACGACCGCCTACTTCGTTTGTACCCTTAGAAACCTTTTATCACTTGACCTTTGCAGTTTTTTAACAAACCGGAAAAGAGTAACATGGCATAATTATGTTGAATTTCTTCGCAGCTGTATGGCAAGGTCGGTTATGCATGGTTAGTCACCTCTTCTGCCCTTTCTTTCATTTCAACCAGTGTGGTTTCTCATCTAGAACCTTTCCTTTTGTAAGTCCTCATCTAGGCCTACATTTTAAAATAGTTCGGCAGGATTCAAGCAAAAATAAATCTTTTAAAACGTTGAAGGTGGTTTTTGGGCAGGTTGTAACACCGTTACAACAAGCCCCTTGAAAATTGTTACAACCTGCCCCGATCACACGTCTAAGATGATTACATAAAATTTTCAAACTCCATCTTGATTGACGAAATGTTTCATCCTGTCATGTAATCTAACATAAACAAGCTTCACATTGACCAACAGTAGGTAAGAATATCGCACGCCAGACGAAAGCAATGAGAAAAACAATACGAATTCAAAAAGTTACTTTAAAACCAGAAGTCGTGGGTCAATCTCCAGATAGACTAGCCTACTGGAACCTGACCCTAAGAAGAAAAAGAATAGAGTAATATTAGTTTTCGGATTGGCTTTCGTGACAGCATTCCAAATCGGCAACCGTCACAGAGTCAATAAAAATAATAAAAGCTCAAGTCGACCAATGACTTTACCCTTTGCTTCATTTTAAACAATCAAAGTGCAAAAATTTAGCGAGCCCGGGCGGGCCACTTGAAATCACCTCGCGGGTCGCATGCGGCCCGCGGGCCGCACGTTGGACAGCACTGGGTTATAGGGTTAGGCCCTATGGTAAACATTCTGTCGCAAAGAACGCCTGTATGCGGGATAGCACTGCAATTCCATTCGGCAGATTGTGTTGGTAAATTGAGCAGTTGGTCGTGATGAACAGCCTGAATGGCTGCCGACAGTTAAATACGAGGCCTATGATCACCTGTTCAGTACTGATTTAGTCATACTCGGTTCTATCAGTTTGAAAATAAACGATGATTAGGCTATTATTATTTTTCCTTTTTGCACCTAATGTAGAAAGAATCAATTAGGTTTTTAGAAACTAGGAATCTGCTTTATATGCGCTCTGATCTTCATCACTTACAAAAATATTCTTCTTGCTATTATTTTATTTCTCACATTTGCTACGACGCCCCTTCAAGCTCACAACTCAAAGGTGCTCCCAAGTACAGCACGGACACTGCATCGGAGTTTCACGCCGCATGAGCAATTTCAAGTGAAGGACTTGCTCAATGCTCATCGTCCCTACGCGGTGGCTTGAGGGGGATTCGAACATGGACCCTTCCGGTTCCATGGCACCGTACCCTCCACTACACGCTCGCACCCCTTAACTATTCTGTGACTATAGTCTACTTTCTTTAGAGGTTTGGAATGAGTCTCTAAAGAAAGTAGACTATAGTCACAAACCTACAACTAAGATTGGCTCAGTGTTTGACTGCTGCATCTAATTGTTAACAACGAATCCACTGGTTGATTCGGTTTCACATGTGCTTCGGTTTCACATGCGTTTCGATTTCACATGTGCTTCGATTTCACATGTGCTTCGGCTTCACATGTGATTCTCTCCTTTCATCTCTGCGGTTTAAAGTGTTTCTGTGACTCCATCAGTTGCTTATTTGTTTTAGTGCCACTGATATTATCAATAACTCTTCTATCGAAATGTGTCAATGTCATTTTGTCAATGTGTCATTGTCATTTCAAAGGGTTATATCAATGTTGAACTACTGTACGAAGACGGATGCTGCAGATGCGATGGTAAGATACGTAATCACTTCTCTTTAACTAGGCCTATAGCATAGAACTCCGCCTCTGTAACAGTTAGGTCCGTCGAAAATATAGTCTGATAGGCCTACAATTGTTAAGATAATGCAAAGAACTTTGGAGTTGAACCTGACTGTAATGGCAGTTGGATTTCAGCAATTGGAGTTAGTTTTAGGCTGGC
This sequence comes from Lumbricus terrestris, assembly GCA_949752735.1. Lineage (NCBI taxonomy): Eukaryota > Metazoa > Annelida > Clitellata > Crassiclitellata > Lumbricidae > Lumbricus > Lumbricus terrestris. The sequence goes on along the minus strand of OX457043.1, from coordinate 5,802,409 downwards.
ACAAGTAGCCTACCAGTTAAGCTTTGGTTAATACCCGCTAACCCCATTCAGCCTTTACCATTATTGGGCCCTACTTGTGGAATTCTCTTCCCTCCACTCTTCATGGTACTCTTCTTTCTGTACCACTGTCTACATCCGTCTCTCTCTCTCTTCTTAGGACTTATTTTTTCTCTATGGGGTTTATGGCACTGAGAGCGCTACTGAATATCCAGTTCTGCGGTGCGCTATAGAAATTACTAATTACAGACAGACAGACAGACAGACAGACAGACAGAGGCAGAGACAGAAAGAGAGATAGATAGATAGATAGATAGATAGATAGATAGATAGAGAGAGAGAGAGAGAGAGAGAGAGAGAGAGAGAGAGAGAGAGAGAGAGAGAGAGAGAGAGAGAGAGAGAGAGAGAGAGAGAGAGAGAGAGAGAGTCGCCAGCAACGGCCAATAGAAAATTACTGCCTGCCTCACGAAAGTGCCTCTTTTCGCATTCTCAAGATTGTTCTTTTTCCTCATGGCCACACGCAATGGGAACGCCTCTGATTGCAGTGCGACAATTCACACACACACACACACACACACACACATATATATATATATATATATACAATACATGGAAGTGAATATTCAGTGAAGAAATAGATGGTGAACAGAAGGCGAGCACCACGAGCAGATTATAGGCAATCGTGCACCATTCGTATCGATTCTAAAAATGTTGAAAACGTCTCGCAGTTACGCCATATCATAGACTTGCCCAGTGTAAACGTAATTACGGTGGTGGTGGGTTGGGTGGTGGTGGGTCTGGGTGTTGATGTTGATGAGAACTGTAAATGCAAACAGCAACTACGCCGACAACTGCGCTACCTACAACGCCAGGCGCGACAACCGGTTCAGGAACTTCGTTACCTCCAACAACCGCAAGTATGTATGGCAGCAGCTATGGCTCGAGATAATCATGTAGTTTTGCATATTATGTCTGTAGAGGTATTCATATGTAGGCCTTTAGATTCAAGAATTAATCGTCTTTCTCTCAATTCTTTGTGCTTTATGTCTTGATTTACGCAAGAAAATTGTGATGGTACTATACAACGATTAGTTTTTTTAAATATGTACATGCATGTTTATTACATAATTATGAAAATAAATATGTGCATGTTTGTAGGCCTTTACATGCATCTGTATTTGTACGTATGTATAGTCTATACATACATCAATGTGCATTTGCATTATAGGCCTATAAATACACAATTAGGCCTACATATTCTCATGAATTTGTAGGCCTACATTGGCTTATGAGTAATTATGTATGTACTTTGTACCCCATTGCATATCTATCTATGGTGTTCCATAAAAAAAGTAAGCACCATAATGGTTTTTTGCCAATATTTCAGCCAAAAGTAAGATTTTCAAAATAAAAGTTTAAAGTCTTAAGAGTAGACCTAATTTGTACATGTATTTACCCACAACCACCGAATAACACCAAAAAGTTTTAAACCAAAAGTTAAGTTCTGAATGAATTTTAAGGTAGCATCGAATAACATTTTAGACACGATGTGATGATTTGTGATCTAAGTTTAACAGACCACGTACCATTGATTTTAAACTTAGCCGAAGAAGATCCGGCAGCAGGTACCGATGAATTTCAGGTCAACATAGGGACCTATCGGTTCTCTCGTTTGTTTGTTTGAACCAGAATATTATTACTTGAAAATTGTAGGCTATAGACACAAATTTCAAATATTTAATATTGATGCTTGACAACGGCTAACCAATAGCCTATTCGTGTTTAATTAACTATTACGCTAACCGAGTGTCAGACTTAGCAAATAATTAGTTCATCTTAATTTTGATCATATGCCTAGATGTTTATAACGACAAAAACTGAATAAGGAACGGAGTAAAACGTCGTTTTAAAAATTAAAAAAAAACTGGATAAAAACGAGGAAAATGGAAAAGGAAAAATAATTTGACTTTGTTACATCTTTACCACAGTTTATCCACTTCATTCTCCCCTCATCATTAGTCTACCAATCCCACACCACCACCTTCGTCAGGCACTCAGGCTCCTCTATCAATCACGCCTCGGGCTTTTCATTCGAAACTTAAGACACTCCTTTTCACGAACTCTTACTCTGTCTCATCTGATCCTCCACCCTCCAATTCCCGGCCCTGACGACACCCGCCTTAGTAGCTGTTCCGACCCTCCGATCCTATGGTAAATCGACCCGGACCACCACGGACTACTCTCACGGACGACCCTTCTAACTCAACGCGGCGCTCGTGAATAAGCTGGGGCCCGCGCTTGGCTTTCGAGTGGCGCTTTAGAAATTTCGATTTTACGATTGCGATTCTAAAATGTAAAACCTTCTTTACGCAATTTTAGTTTTTATCAGCAAGCAAATAACACTACTTTAATAGTTAACACTAAGAAAAACGGTCAAAATTCTAAGGGACCTAAATAATAGCGAAATCATTTTAAAGTACGGAGATAGCTTTTAAAGGAATACCAGACGAAAACAAAATTAAACAAAATACTCTCGGACAGTAAATAAATAAAAATTGTTGCATTATCCAATACAAAATTAAAAACGAAATCATTTTAAAGTACGAAGATAGCTTAAGGGATACCGGACGAAAACAAACTTAAATAAAATACTCTCGGACAGTAAATAAAAAAATATTGTTGCAGTATCCAATACAAAATTAAAAACGAGACGAAAATGAGATACGAAAAAGCCGCTATTTTTCTGAGAAGAATAAAACACGACAACGCGCTTTTAAACAATGATTGTATTTTTGATCAAATATTAATGAGCAATTTAGTCCCTCAAACTTTTCAGTAGTGCGCAAAATTTGAAACTCCTGATGAGAAATGTTTGAAAATTGCATTTCAAACATCACTGTCATTTACAAATTGCAGCTGTCTAAGCCAGTGTTTTATCCATTACTCAACAAGGCCCCGTAACAAGTAGGTTATCACCACACAGAGTTTCTTTTTAAAAAACTAATGAGTGTTTTCATGTATGAAGTAGGCATAAACCTATACTTTGTTATGCAATAAAAATAAATTGCAGCGCCGACTCCGACACCGCATGTAACAGGACCACCAGACACGCCGTCTCCAACGCCATCACCCGAAACACCAACTCCGTCCACTGCGGCGCCGACTCCGACACCACATGTAACAGGACCACCAGACACTCCAAGCCCAACGCCATCACCCGAAACACCAACTCCGTCCACTGCAGCGCCGACTCCGACACCACATGTAACAGGACCACCAGACACGCCATCTCCAACGCCATCACCCGAAACACCAACTCCGTCCACTGCAGCGGCGACTCCGACACCACATGTAACAGGACCACCAGACACGCCATCTCCAACGCCATCACCAGACACACCAACTCCGTCCACTGCAGCGCCGACTCCGACACCATATGTAACAGGACCACCAGACACGCCATCTCCAACGCCATCACCAGACACACCAACTCCGTCCACTGCAGCGCCGACTACGACACCATATGTAACAGGACCACCAGACACGCCATCTCCAACGCCATCACCAGACACAGCAGCTCCGTCCACTGCAGCGCCGACTCCGACACCATATATAACAGGACCACCAGACACGCCATCTCCAACGCCATCACCAGACACACCAACTCCGTCCACTGCAGCGCCTACTCCGACACCACATGTAACAGGACCACCAGACACGCCATCTCCAACGCCATCACCAGACACAGCAGCTCCGTCCACTGCAGCGCCTACTCCGACACCACATGTAACAGGACCACCAGACACGCCATCTCCAACGCCATCACCCGACACAGCAGCTCCGTCCACTGCAGCGCCGACTCCGACACCATATGTAACAGGACCACCAGACACGCCATCTCCAACGCCATCACCAGACACAGCAGCTCCGTCCACTGCAGCGCCGACTCCGACACCATATGTAACAGGACCACCAGACACGCCATCTCCAACGCCATCACCAGACACACCAACTCCGTCCACTGCAGCGCCTACTCCGACACCACATGTAACAGGACCACCAGACACGCCATCTCCAACGCCATCACCAGACACACCAACTCCGTCCACTGCAGCGCCGACTCCGACACCATATGTAACAGGACCACCAGACACGCCATCTCCAACGCCATCACCAGACACACCAACTCCGTCCACTGCAGCGCCGACTCCGACACCATATGTAACAGGACCACCAGACACGCCATCTCCAACGCCATCACCAGACACACCAACTCCGTCCACTGCAGCGCCTACTCCGACACCACATGTAACAGGACCACCAGACACGCCATCTCCAACGCCATCACCAGACACACCAACTCCGTCCACTGCAGCGCCGACTCCGACACCACATGTAACAGGACCACCAGACACGCCATCTCCAACGCCATCACCCGACACAGCAGCTCCGTCCACTGCAGCGCCGACTCCGACACCATATGTAACAGGACCACCAGACACGCCATCTCCAACGCCATCACCCGAAACACCAACTCCGTCCACTGCAGCGCCGACTCCGACACCACATGTAACAGGACCACCAGACACGCCATCTCCAACGCCATCACCAGACACACCAACTCCGTCCACTGCAGCGCCGACTCCGACACCATATGTAACAGGACCACCAGACACGCCATCTCCAACGCCATCACCAGACACACCAACTCCGTCCACTGCAGCGCCGACTCCGACACCATATGTAACAGGACCACCAGACACGCCATCTCCAACGCCATCACCAGACACAGCAGCTCCGTCCACTGCAGCGCCGACTCCGACACCATACGTAACAGGACCACCAGACACGCCATCTCCAACGCCATCACCAGACACACCAACTCCGTCCACTGCAGCGCCTACTCCGACACCACATGTAACAGGACCACCAGACACGCCATCTCCAACGCCATCACCAGACACACCAACTCCGTCCACTGCAGCGCCGACTCCGACACCACATGTAACAGGACCACCAGACACGCCATCTCCAACGCCATCACCCGACACAGCAGCTCCGTCCACTGCAGCGCCGACTCCGACACCATATGTAACAGGACCACCAGACACGCCATCTCCAACGCCATCACCAGACACAGCAGCTCCGTCCACTGCAGCGCCGACTCCGACACCATATGTAACAGGACCACCAGACACGCCATCTCCAACGCCATCACCAGACACACCAACTCCGTCCACTGCAGCGCCTACTCCGACACCACATGTAACAGGACCACCAGACACGCCATCTCCAACGCCATCACCAGACACACCAACTCCGTCCACTGCAGCGCCGACTCCGACACAATATGTAACAGGACCACCAGACACGCCATCTCCAACGCCATCACCAGACACACCAACTCCGTCCACTGCAGCGCCGACTCCGACACCATATGTAACAGGACCACCAGACACGCCATCTCCAACGCCATCACCAGACACACCAACTCCGTCCACTGCAGCGCCTACTCCGACACCACATGTAACAGGACCACCAGACACGCCATCTCCAACGCCATCACCAGACACACCAACTCCGTCCACTGGAGCGCCGACTCCGACACCACATGTAACAGGACCACCAGACACGCCATCTCCAACGCCATCACCCGACACAGCAGCTCCGTCCACTGCAGCGCCGACTCCGACACCATATGTAACAGGACCACCAGACACGCCATCTCCAACGCCATCACCAGACACAGCAGCTCCGTCCACTGCAGCGCCGACTCCGACACCATATGTAACAGGACCACCAGACACGCCATCTCCAACGCCATCACCAGACACACCAACTCCGTCCACTGCAGCGCCTACTCCGACACCACATGTAACAGGACCACCAGACACGCCATCTCCAACGCCATCACCAGACACACCAACTCCGTCCACTGCAGCGCCGACTCCGACACCATATGTAACAGGACCACCAGACACGCCATCTCCAACGCCATCACCAGACACAGCAGCTCCGTCCACTGCAGCGCCGACTCCGACACCATATGTAACAGGACCACCAGACACGCCATCTCCAACGCCATCACCAGACACACCAACTCCGTCCACTGCAGCGCCTACTCCGACACCACATGTAACAGGACCACCAGACACGCCATCTCCAACGCCATCACCAGACACACCAACTCCGTCCACTGCAGCGCCGACTCCGACACCACATGTAACAGGACCACCAGACACGCCATCTCCAACGCCATCACCCGACACAGCAGCTCCGTCCACTGCAGCGCCGACTCCGACACCATATGTAACAGGACCACCAGACACGCCATCTCCAACGCCATCACCAGACACAGCAGCTCCGTCCACTGCAGCGCCGACTCCGACACCATATGTAACAGGACCACCAGACACGCCATCTCCAACGCCATCACCAGACACACCAACTCCGTCCACTGCAGCGCCTACTCCGACACCACATGTAACAGGACCACCAGACACGCCATCTCCAACGCCATCACCAGACACACCAACTCCGTCCACTGCAGCGCCGACTCCGACACCATATGTAACAGGACCACCAGACACGCCATCTCCAACGCCATCACCAGACACACCAACTCCGTCCACTGCAGCGCCGACTCCGACACCATATGTAACAGGACCACCAGACACGCCATCTCCAACGCCATCACGAGACACACCAACTCCGTCCACTGCAGCGCCTACTCCGACACCACATGTAACAGGACCACCAGACACGCCATCTCCAACGCCATCACCAGACACACCAACTCCGTCCACTGCAGCGCCGACTCCGACACCACATGTAACAGGACCACCAGACACGCCATCTCCAACGCCATCACCCGACACAGCAGCTCCGTCCACTGCAGCGCCGACTCCGACACCATATGTAACAGGACCACCAGACACGCCATCTCCAGCGCCATCACCAGACACAGCAGCTCCGTCCACTGCAGCGCCGACTCCGACACCATATGTAACAGGACCACCAGACACGCCATCTCCAACGCCATCACCAGACACACCAACTCCGTCCACTGCAGCGCCTACTCCGACACCATATGTAACAGGACCACCAGACACGCCATCTCCAACGCCATCACCAGACACAGCAGCTCCGTCCACTGCAGCGCCGACTCCGACACCATATGTAACAGGACCACCAGACACGCCATCTCCAACGCCATCACCAGACACACCAACTCCGTCCACTGCAGCGCCTACTCCGACACCACATGTAACAGGACCACCAGACACGCCATCTCCAACGCCATCACCCGAAACACCAACTCCGTCCACTGCAGCGCCGACTCCGACACCATATGTAACAGGACCACCAGACACGCCATCTCCAACGCCATCACCAGACACAACAACTCCGTCCACTGCAGCGCCGACTCCGACACCATATGTAACAGGACCACCAGACACGCCATCTCCAACGCCATCACCAGACACACCAACTCCGTCCACTGCAGCGCCTACTCCGACACCACATGTAACAGGACCACCAGACACGCCATCTCCAACGCCATCACCAGACACACCAACTCCGTCCACTGCAGCGCCGACTCCGACACCATATGTAACAGGACTACCAGACACGCCATCTCCAACGCAATCACCAGACACACCAACTCCGTCCACTGCAGCGCCTACTCCGACACCACATGTAACAGGACCACCAGACACGCCATCTCCAACGCCATCACCAGACACACCAACTCCGTCCACTGCAGCGCCGACTCCGACACCACATGTAACAGGACCACCAGACACGCCATCTCCAACGCCATCACCCGACACAGCAGCTCCGTCCACTGCAGCGCCGACTCCGACACCATATGTAACAGGACCACCAGACACGCCATCTCCAACGCCATCACCAGACACAGCAGCTCCGTCCACTGCAGCGCCGACTCCGACACCATATGTAACAGGACCACCAGACACACCAACTCCGTCCACTGCAGCGCCTACTCCGACACCACATGTAACAGGACCACCAGACACGCCATCTCCAACGCCATCACCAGACACACCAACTCCGTCCACTGCAACGCCGACTCCGACACCATATGTAACAGGACCACCAGACACGCCATCTCCAACGCCATCACCAGACACAGCAGCTCCGTCCACTGCAGCGCCGACTCCGACACCATATGTAACAGGACCACCAGACACGCCATCTCCAACGCCATCACCAGACACACCAACTCCGTCCACTGCAGCGCCTACTCCGACACCACATGTAACAGGACCACCAGACACGCCATCTCCAACGCCATCACCAGACACACCAACTCCGTCCACTGCAGCGCCGACTCCGACACCACATGTAACAGGACCACCAGACACGCCATCTCCAACGCCATCACCCGACACAGCAGCTCCGTCCACTGCAGCGCCGACTCCGACACCATATGTAACAGGACCACCAGACACGCCATCTCCAACGCCATCACCAGACACAGCAGCTCCGTCTACTGCAGCGCCGACTCCGACACCATATGTAACAGGACCACCAGACACGCCATCTCCAACGCCATCACCAGACACACCAACTCCGTCCACTGCAGCGCCGACTCCGACACCACATGTAACAGGACCACCAGACACGCCATCTCCAACGCCATCACCAGACACACCAACTCCGTCCACTGCAGCGCCGACTCCGACACCATATGTAACAGGACAACCAGACACGCCATCTCCAACGCCATCACGAGACACACCAACTCCGTCCACTGCAGCGCCTACTCCGACACCACATGTAACAGGACCACCAGACACGCCATCTCCAACGCCATCACCAGACACACCAACTCCGTCCACTGCAGCGCCGACTCCGACACCACATGTAACAGGACCACCAGACACGCCATCTCCAACGCCATCACCCGACACAGCAGCTCCGTCCACTGCAGCGCCGACTCCGACACCACATGTAACAGGACCACCAGACACGCCATCTCCAGCGCCATCACCAGACACAGCAGCTCCGTCCACTGCAGCGCCGACTCCGACACCATATGTAACAGGACCACCAGACACGCCATCTCCAACGCCATCACCAGACACACCAACTCCGTCCACTGCAGCGCCTACTCCGACACCATATGTAACAGGACCACCAGACACGCCATCTCCAACGCCATCACCAGACACAGCAGCTCCGTCCACTGCAGCGCCGACTCCGACACCATATGTAACAGGACCACCAGACACGCCATCTCCAACGCCATCACCAGACACACCAACTCCGTCCACTGCAGCGCCTACTCCGACACCACATGTAACAGGACCACCAGACACGCCATCTCCAACGCCATCACCAGACACACCAACTCCGTCCACTGCAGCGCCGACTCCGACACCATATGTAACAGGACCACCAGACACGCCATCTCCAACGCCATCACCCGACACACCAACTCCGTCCACTGCAGTGCCGACTCCGACACCACATGTAACAGGACCACCAGACACACCAACTCCGTCCACTGCAGCGCCGACTCCGACACCATATGTAACAGGACCACCAGACACGCCATCTCCAACGCCATCACCAGACACACCAACTCCGTCCACTGCAGCGCCGACTCCGACACCATATGTAACAGGACCACCAGACACGCCATCTCCAACGCCATCACGAGACACACCAACTCCGTCCACTGCAGCGCCTACTCCGACACCACATGTAACAGGACCACCAGACACGCCATCTCCAACGCCATCACCAGACACACCAACTCCGTCCACTGCAGCGCCGACTCCGACACCACATGTAACAGGACCACCAGACACGCCATCTCCAACGCCATCACCCGACACAGCAGCTCCGTCCACTGCAGCGCCGACTCCGACACCATATGTAACAGGACCACCAGACACGCCATCTCCAACGCCATCACCCGACACACCAACTCCGTCCACTGCAGCGCCGACTCCGACACCACATGTAACAGGACCACCAGACACACCAACTCCGTCCACTGCAGCGCCGACTCCGACACCATATGTAACAGGACCACCAGACACGCCATCTCCAACGCCATCACCAGACACAGCAGCTCCGTCCACTGCAGCGCCGACTCCGACACCATATGTAACAGGACCACCAGACACGCCATCTCCAACGCCATCACCAGACACACCAACTCCGTCCACTGCAGCGCCTACTCCGACACCACATGTAACAGGACCACCAGACACGCCATCTCCAACGCCATCACCAGACACACAAACTCCGTCCACTGCAGCGCCGACTCCGACACCATATGTAACAGGACCACCAGACACGCCATCTCCAACGCCATCACCAGACACAGCAGCTCCGTCCACTGCAGCGCCGACTCCGACACCATATGTAACAGGACCACCAGACACGCCATCTCCAACGCCATCACCCGACACACCAACTCCGTCCACTGCAGCGCCGACTCCGACACCACATGTAACAGGACCACCAGACACACCAACTCCGTCCACTGCAGCGCCTACTCCGACACCATATGTAACAGGACCACCAGACACGCCATCTCCAACGCCATCACCAGACACACCAACTCCGTCCACTGCAGCGCCGACTCCGACACCATATGTAACAGGACCACCAGACACGCCATCTCCAACGCCATCACGAGACACACCAACTCCGTCCACTGCAGCGCCTACTCCGACACCACATGTAACAGGACCACCAGACACGCCATCTCCAACGCCATCACCAGACACACCAACTCCGTCCACTGCAGCGCCGACTCCGACACCACATGTAACAGGACCACCAGACACGCCATCTCCAACGCCATCACCCGACACAGCAGCTCCGTCCACTGCATCGCCGACTCCGACACCATATGTAACAGGACCACCAGACACGCCATCTCCAACGCCATCACCCGACACACCAACTCCGTCCACTGCAGCGCCGACTCCGACACCACATGTAACAGGACCACCAGACACACCAACTCCGTCCACTGCAGCGCCGACTCCGACACCATATGTAACAGGACCACCAGACACGCCATCTCCAACGCCATCACCAGACACAGCAGCTCCGTCCACTGCAGCGCCGACTCCGACACCATATGTAACAGGACCACCAGACACGCCATCTCCAACGCCATCACCAGACACACCAACTCCGTCCACTGCAGCGCCTACTCCGACACCACATGTAACAGGACCACCAGACACGCCATCTCCAACGCCATCACCAGACACACAAACTCCGTCCACTGCAGCGCCGACTCCGACACCATATGTAACAGGACCACCAGACACGCCATCTCCAACGCCATCACCAGACACAGCAGCTCCGTCCACTGCAGCGCCGACTCCGACACCATATGTAACAGGACCACCAGACACGCCATCTCCAACGCCATCACCAGACACACCAACTCCGTCCACTGCAGCGCCTACTCCGACACCACATGTAACAGGACCACCAGACACGCCATCTCCAACGCCATCACCAGACACACCAACTCCGTCCACTGCAGCGCCGACTCCGACACCATATGTAACAGGACCACCAGACACGCCATCTCCAACGCCATCACCAGACACACCAACTCTGTCCACTGCAGCGCCGACTCCGACACCATATGTAACAGGACCACCAGACACGCCATCTCCAACGCCATCACCCGAAACTCCAACTCCGTCCACTGCAGCGCCGACTCCGACACCATATGTAACTGGACCACCAGACACGCCATCTCCAACGCCATCACCCGAAACACCAACTCCGTCCACTGCAGCGCCGACTCCGACACCACATGTAACAGGACCACCAGACACGCCGTCTCCAACGCCATCACCCGAAACACCAACTCCGTCCACTGCAGCGCCGACTCCGACACCACATGTAACAGGACCACCAGACACGCCATCTCCAACGCCATCACCCGACACAGCAGCTCCGTCCACTGCAGCGCCGACTCCGACACCACATGTAACAGGACCACCAGACACGCCATCTCCAACGCCATCACCCGACACAGCAGCTCCGTCCACTGCAGCGCCGACTCCGACACCATATGTAACAGGACCACCAGACACGCCATCTCCAACGCCATCACCCGACACACCAACTCCGTCCACTGCAGCCCCGACTCCGACACCACATGTAACAGGACCACCAGACACGCCATCTCCAACGCCATCACCCGAAACACCAGCTCCGTCCACTGCAGCGCCTACTCCGACACCACATGTAACAGGACCACCAGACACGCCATCTCCAACGCCATCACCAGAAACACCAACTCCGTCCACTGCAGCGCCGACTCCGACACCACATGTAACAGGACCACCAGACACGCCATCTCCAACGCCATCACCCGAAACACCAACTCCGTCCACTGCAGCGCCTACTCCGACACCACATGTAACAGGACCACCAGACACGCCATCTCCAACGCCATCACCCGAAACACCAACTCCGTCCACTGCAGCGCCTACTCCGACACCACATGTAACAGGAACACCAGACACGCCATCTCCAACGCCATCACACGAAACACCAACTCCGTCCACGGCAGCGCCGACTCCAACACCACATGTAACAGGACCACCAGACACGCCATCTCCAACGGCATCACCCGAAACGCTAACTCCGACTACAGCAGCGCCGACTCCGACACCATATGTAACAGGACCACCAGACACTCCAAGCCCAACGCCGTCACCCGAAACACCATCTCCGTCCACTGCAGCGCCCACTCCGACACCATATGTAACAGGACCACCAGACACGCCACCTCCAACGCCATCACCCGAAACACCAACACCGTCCACCGCAGCACCAACGCCAAAATTAACACATGAATCACCAACACCATCACCTTCAACGCCAAAAGGAACGCCTGTAACGCCAACTCAGACCACTGCTGCGCCTACTCCGACGCCAAGAATAACAGGACTACCAACACTACCTCCAACGCCAACAGCATCACCAGAAACACCAACTCCGTCCACGGCAGGGCCAACGCCAAAAGTAACATATGACTCACCAACTCCGTTACCATCAACGCCAAAGGCAACGCCCGAAACACCTACCCCGTCTACACCAGCGCCGACTCCGACGCCAAAAGAAACAGCAGCACCAACAACGCAACCTCCAACGCCAGCATCCGAAACACCAACTCCGTCCACTGCTGCTCCAACGCCAAAAGTAACACATGAATCACCAACTGCATCGCCTTCGACGCCAGAAGTAACGCCTGTAACGCCAACTCCGTCTACGGCGGCGCCTACTCCGACGCCAAGAGTAACAGGATTACAAAGCACGTTCCCTCCAACGACAAGTCCAACACCCCAAACACCAAATCCGTCCACTACAGCGACCACTCCGACAATACGTGTAACTGGACCACCAGACACTCCAAGACCAACGCCATCACCCGACACACCAACTCCGTCCACTGCAGCGCCGACTCCGACACCACATGTAACAGGACCACCAGACACGCCATCTCCAACGCCATCACCCGAAACACCAACTCCGTCCACTGCAGCGCCTACTCCGACACCACATGTAACAGGACCACCAGACACGCCATCTCCAACGCCATCACCCGAAACGCAGACTCCGACTACAGCAGCGCCGACTCCGACACCACATGTAACAGGACCACCAGACACGCCATCTCCAACGCCATCACCCGACACACCAACTCCGTCCACTGCAGCGCCGACTCCGACATCACATGTAACAGGACCACCAGACACGCCATCTCCAACGCCATCACCCGAAACGCAGACTCCGACTACAGCAGCGCCGACTCCGACACCACATGTAACAGGACCACCAGACACGCCATCTCCAACGCCATCACCCGAAACACCAACTCCGTCCACTGCAGCGCCGACTCCGACACCACATGTAACAGGACCACCAGACACGCCATCTCCAACGCCATCACCACACACAGCAGGTCCGTCCACTGCAGCGCCGACTCCGACACCACGTGTAACAGGACCACCAGACACGCCATCTCCAACGCCATCACCCGACACACCAACTCCGTCCACTGCAGCGCCGACTCCGACACCACATGTAACAGGACCACCAGACACGCCATCTCCAACGCCATCACCCGAAACACCAACTCCGTCCACTGCAGCGCCGACTCCGACACCACGTGTAACAGGACCACCAGACACGCCATCTCCAACGCCATCACCCGAAACACCAACTCCGTCCACGGCAGCGCCGACTCCGACACCACATGTAACAGGACCACCAGACACGCCATCTCCAACGCCATCACCCGAAACGCAATCTCCGACTACAGCAGCGCCGACTCCGACACCACATGTAACAGGACCACCAGACACGCCATCTCCAACGCCATCACCCGAAACACCAACTCCGTCCACTGCAGCGCCGACTCCGACACCACGTGTAACAGGACCACCAGACACGCCATCTCCAACGCCATCACCCGAAACACCAACTCCGTCCACGGCAGCGCCGACTCCGACACCACATGTAACAGGACCACCAGACACGCCATCTCCAACGCCATCACCCGAAACGCAATCTCCGACTACAGCAGCGCCGACTCCGACACCACATGTAACAGGACCACCAGACACGCCATCTCCAACGCCATCACCCGAAACACCAACTCCGTCCACTGCAGCGCCGACTTCGACACCACATGTAACAGGACCACCAGACACGCCGTCTCCAACGCCGTCACCCGAAACACCAACTCCGTCCACTGCAGCGCCGACTCCAACACCATATGTAACAGGACCACCAGACACGCCATCTCCAACGCCATCACCCGAAACACCAACTTCGTCCACTGCAGCGCCGACTCCGACACCACATGTAAGTGGACCACCAGACACGCCATCTCCAACGCCATCACCCGACACACCAACTCCGTCCACTGCAGCGCCGACTCCGACACCACATGTAACAGGACCACCAGACACGCCATCTCCAACGCCATCACCCGAAACACCAACTCCGTCCACTGCAGCGCCGACTCCGACACCACATGTAACAGGACCACCAGACACGCCATCTCCAACGCCATCACCCGAAACACCAACTCCGTCCACTGCAGCGCCGACTCCGACACCACATGTAACAGGACCACCAGACACTCCAAGCCCAACGCCATCAACCGAAACACCAACTCCGTCCACTGCAGCGCCGACTCCGACACCACATGTAACAGGACCACCAGACACGCCATCTCCAACGCCATCACCCGAAACACCAACTCCGTCCACTGCAGCGCCGACTCCGACACCACATGTAACAGGACCACCAGACACGCCATCTCCAACGCCATCACCCGACACACCAACTCCGTCCACTGCAGCGCCGACTCCGACACCACATGTAACAGGACCACCAGACACGCCATCTCCAACGCCATCACCCGAAACACCAACTCCGTCCACTGCAGCGCCGACTCCGACACCACATGTAACAGGACCACCAGACACGCCATCTCCAACGCCATCACCCGACACAGCAGCTCCGTCCACTGCAGCGTCGACTCCGACACCACATGTAACAGGACCACCAGACACGCCATCTCCAACGCCATCACCCGACACACCAACTCCGTCCACTGCAGCGCCGACTCCGACACCACATGTAACAGGACCACCAGACACGCCATCTCCAACGCCATCACCCGACACAGCAGCTCCATCCACTGCAGCGCCGACTCCGACACCATATGTAACAGGACCACCAGACACGCCATCTCCAACGCCATCACCCGAAACACCTACTCCGTCCACTGCAGCGCCGACTCCAACACCACATGTAACAGGACCACCAGACACGCCATCTCCAACGCCATCACCCGACACACCAACTCCGTCCACTGCAGCGCCGACTCCGACACCACATGTAACAGGACCACCAGACACGCCATCTCCAACGCCATCACCCGAAACACCAACTCCGTCCACTGCAGTGCCGACTCCGACACCACATGTAACAGGACCACCAGACACGCCATCTCCAACGCCATCACCCGAAACACCAACTCCGTCCACTGCAGCGCCGACTCCGACACCATTTGTAACTGGACCACCAGACACGCCATCTCCAACGCCATCACCCGACACAGCAGCTCCATCCACTGCAGCGCCGACTCCGACACCACATGTAACAGGACCACCAGACACGCCATCTCCAACGCCATCACCCGACACAGCAGCTCCGTCCACTGCAGCGCCTACTCCGACACCACATGTAACAGGACCACCAGACACGCCATCTCCAACGCCATCACCCGAAACACCAACTCCGTCCACTGCAGCGCCGACTCCGACACCACATGTAACAGGACCACCAGACACGCCATCTCCAACGCCATCACCCGACACAGCAGCTCCGTCCACTGCAGCGCCGACTCCGACACCATATGTAACAGGACCACCAGACACGCCATCTCCAACGCCATCACCCGACACAGCAGCTCCATCCACTGCAGCGCCGACTCCGACACCATATGTAACAGGACCACCAGACACGCCATCTCCAACGCCATCCCCCGACACAGCAGCTCCGTCCACTGCAGCGCCGACTCCGACACCACATGTAACAGGACCACCAGACACGCAATCTCCAACGCCATCACCCGAAACACCAACTCCGTCCACTGCAGCCCCGACTCCGACACCACATGTAACAGGACCACCAGACACGCCATCTCCAACGCCATCACCCGACACAGCAGCTCCATCCACTGCAGCGCCGACTCCGACACCACATGTAACAGGACCACCAGACACGCCATCTCCAACGCCATCACCAGACACACCAACTCCGTCCACTGCAGCGCCTACTCCGACACCACATGTAACAGGACCACCAGACACGCCATCTCCAACGCCATCACCAGACACACCAACTCCGTCCACTGCAGCGCCGACTCCGACACCATATGTAACAGGACCACCAGACACGCCATCTCCAACGCCATCACCCGACACAGCAGCTCCATCCACTGCAGCGCCGACTCCGACACCACATGCAACAGGACCACCAGACACGCCATCTCCAACGCCATCACCAGACACACCAACTCCGTCCACTGCAGCGCCTACTCCGACACCGCATGTAACAGGACCACCAGACACGCCATCTCCAACGCCATCACCAGACACACCAACTCCGTCCACTGCAGCGCCGACTCCGACACCATATGTAACAGGACCACCAGACACGCCATCTCCAACGCCATCACACGAAACACCAACTCCGTCCACTGCAGCGCCGACTCCGACACCACATGTAACAGGACCACCAGACACGCCATCTCCAACGCCATCACCCGACACAGCAGCTCCGTCCACTGCAGCGCCGACTCCGACACCACATGTAACAGGACCACCAGACACGCCATCTCCAACGCCATCACCCGACACAGCAGCTCCATCAACTCCAGCGCCGACTCCGACACCACATGTAACAGGACCACCAAACACGCCATCTCCAACGCCATCGCCAGACACACCAACTCCGTCCACTGCAGCGCCTACTCCGACACCACATGTAACAGGACCACCAGACACGCCATCTCCAACGCCATCACCAGACACACCAACTCCGTCCACTGCAGCGCCGACTCCGACACCACATGTAACAGGACCACCACACACGCCATCTCCAACGCCATCACACGAAACACCAACTCCGTCCACTGCAGCGCCGACTCCGACACCACATGTAACAGGACCACCAGACACGCCATCTCCAACGCCATCACCCGACACAGCAGCTCCATCCACTGCAGCGCCGACTCCGACACCATATGTAACAGGACCACCAGACACGCCATCTCCAACGCCATCACCCGACACAGCAGCTCCATCCACTGCAGCGCCGACTCCGACACCACATGTAACAGGACCACCAGACACGCCATCTCCAACGCCATCACCCGACACAGCAGCTCCGTCCACTGCAGCGCCGACTCCGACACCACATGTAACAGGAACACCAGACACGCCATCTCCAACGCCATCACCAGACACACCAACTCCGTCCACTGCAGCGCCGACTCCGACACCATATGTAACAGGACCACCAGACACGCCATCTCCAACGCCATCACCAGACACACCAACTCCGTCCACTGCAGCGCCTACTCCGACACCACATGTAACAGGACCACCAGACACGCCATCTCCAACGCCATCACCAGACACACCAACTCCGTCCACTGCAGCGCCGACTCCGACACCACATGTAACAGGACCACCAGACACGCCATCTCCAACGCCATCACCCGACACAGCAGCTCCGTCCACTGCAGCGCCGACTCCGACACCACATGTAACAGGACCACCAGACACGCCATCTCCAACGCCATCACCCGAAACACCAACTCCGTCCACTGCAGCGCCGACTCCGACACCACATGTAACAGGACCACCAGACACGCCATCTCCAACGCCATCACCAGACACACCAACTCCGTCCACTGCAGCGCCGACTCCGACACCATATGTAACAGGACCACCAGACACGCCATCTCCAACGCCATCACCAGACACACCAACTCCGTCCACTGCAGCGCCGACTCCGACACCATATGTAACAGGACCACCAGACACGCCATCTCCAACGCTATCACCAGACACAGCAGCTCCGTCCACTGCAGCGCCGACTCCGACACCACATGTAACAGGACCACCAGACACGCCATCTCCAACGCCATCACCAGACACACCAACTCCGTCCACTGCAGCGCCTACTCCGACACCATATGTAACAGGACCACCAGACACGCCATCTCCAACGCCATCACACGAAACACCAACTCCGTCCACTGCAGCGCCGACTCCGACACCACATGTAACAGGACCACCAGACACGCCATCTCCAACGCCATCACCCGACACAGCAGCTCCGTCCACTGCAGCGCCGACTCCGACACCACATGTAACAGGACCACCAGACACGCCATCTCCAACGCCATCACCCGACACAGCAGCTCCGTCCACTGCAGCGCCGACTCCGACACCATATGTAACAGGACCACCAGACACGCCATCTCCAACGCCATCACCCGACACAGCAGCTCCGTCCACTGCAGCGCCGACTCCGACACCACATGTAACAGGACCACCACACACGCCATCTCCAACGCCATCACCCGAAACACCAACTCCGTCCACTGCAGCGCCGACTCCGACACCACATGTAACAGGACCACCACACACGCCATCTCCAACGCCATCACCCGAAACACCAACTCCGTCCACTGCAGCGCCGACTCCGACACCACATGTAACAGGACCACCAGACACGCCATCTCCAACGCCATCACCCGAAACACCAACTCCGTCCACTGCAGCGCCGACTCCGACACCACATGTAACAGGACCACCAGACACGCCATCTCCAACGCCATCACCCGAAACACCAACTCCGTCCACTGCAGCGCCGACTCCGACACCACATGTAACAGGACCACCAGACACGCCATCTCCAACGCCATCACCCGAAACTCCAACTCCGTCCACTGCAGCGCCGACTCCGACACCACATGTAACAGGACCAGCAGACACGCCATCTCCAACGCCATCACCCGAAACACCAACTCAGTCAACCTCAGCGCCAATATGTAAGAGAGAATTTTGTTAATAAGCCCCGTCAAGATTACAATACTTGAGCATAGAATTCTTGTCTGTTTTTTCCTTTAGGACGTCTAAATTTATCTCTTGAAGGAGTAATTGTTCATCTGTAATGCGCTTATTCAATATACTTCTGGATCAGTTTTGGTGACGCCTCGTGTTTTTTTGTGTGATTCCTCTGTGGAGCGTGTTAACATGCCCGTGGTTAATTAGTCAGGTTGTGCGTAAATTTTCGTCAAAATTCTCTGTAATAAGTGGACTAAAAATTAAAGGAGTATACATGTATTATCGCAACGGTCTGCTGTCACAACATCTTCCACCTATTATCAGAAATCTATAGCCCCATTAGGTTATTTTCTTTTTCTACAGAACAGTGCCAGCCCACAGAGCCAGATAAACAATCGAAATGCTAACAGGAGACACCATACTTCATTTCTCACACATTATGGCATCCGAACAGTCCCGATTTAAATCCTTACTCCTATAACATCTTCTTTATTTAAAATAATCAACAAAACTACTTACTTAGATATTCTTCACAAAAATATTAAAGACGGCATTCATGTTTCAAGTATTTTGTTACAAAATTCAAAGGAAATATTGCTGGTAAACTTAAATTTCGGGAGATGAAGTTGAACGATTCATATCTTTCTATCCGTTCAAATTTATGCCGTGATATTTTGGAATCATATTCTTGGTTCAATTATCTAAATATTGAGGAAAATTTAGAATGATTAATGATCAGGCGTTGAGAGGTATATGAAAAACAGTTTGGCTTACTTTTTTGAACCGCGGTGTATACTCGTGTGTTTGATATTTTGCCTTTTGTCTTACTTACAGTTCAAACAACGGGAACAACACCTGCAGGTGAGACAGAATTGCGGTCGTCTTTTATTTATTTTTATTTACTTATTAGTTTGTTTAATCATTTATTTTATATGCTAGCGAGATTGAACTAGTAACCGTTGGAATATAGGCTTATATTATTAACAGAGGCGTTTCAATAAGTTCTCTTAAAAATTGAGACGAAGAGAAGAATTGCGCCAGATGATGAACAATGTTCAAGAAATCGCAGCTTGTTTTTGAGAATGCTTGTTTTCAAGACTGAGAAAGTGAAGCATTGGTGTTATCGTAGTCATGCTTGGTGCGTATACGAAAGCATCGATCGAATCCGCAGTGGTTTGATTCGTAAGCGAGGAACACGCTGCGCGAATGCATGGGCGCCGCAGAAATTTTTGCAGAAGGGGGCAAAACATGAGGGTCACGGTCAAATTTTTTGTAACTGAAAATGCCGAAAATGCAAAAGAGGAAATCAAGAACATGCATGAGTATTTTTCATAGAGTGTTTTTAATGCAAAATTTCAAAGTTACACATTTTTAGAATTTTAAATATGAAAAGTTCTTTTAGTGCACAGAAATTTTCTAAAAATCAAAAAGTATCAATGAAAAGTGGGTTCCTGAAAGGGCCGCAATAATCCCATAGGCTGAATAAATAAAGGAATGGAAAATAGGTGTAAGTTTTTCAGGGGCAAGTGCTCCCTCTAGTAGTCTAGTTACTTCTATATATTTTAATCGTTATTTCTAATCTTCTAAGGTGCTACTCAAAGTCAATCGCGGTCAGAAGCTTATTCACAAGCGCTGCATCGAGTCAGAGGGCTCTTGAAATGGTAGTCAGAAGTAGGTCTGAGTCTGGTTGCTAGAGGGACAGAGGGGGCAGGGTAGTTGCTAGAGTGGATGTAATAATATTATAGGATTGGAAGGTGGAGGACTCGATGATAAGATGAGTAGGTGTATGAACTCTTTTGAATATATGCAGTTTTGTATAAAAATACACAGGAGGGATAAAATTTAGGGTCCATTGTAACAGTTTGTCTACAGGGTGCGCCAAAAAACCTAGGTTTTTTGTCAATATCTTGGCCAAAAGTACGAATTTTGAAATGAAATTTTACAGTCTTAAGACAATTCATATTTACACATGAAGACCATATCAATTTTCATCAAAATATTTTAAACAGAACAAAAGTTATACCACTTTCAGGGAGGCAGACAACCGTTTTTTGACGATTCAAAAACGTAACACAACAAAAGTAGCAAAAACACGATTTAATTAAGTCTCATCTCACATAATTGTTAACAAATAGCCCTGATATTCATTCATTCATTCATTCATTCATTCGGACATTTATATAGCGCTCCTTCAAGAAAAACTACTCAGAGGCGCTCCCGACTCCAGCGCGCACAAAAAGAACAGTTTTAAGTTTAGTAAGGAAGGATCCTGGTAGAGTCCCAGGGTGTAGGCGTAGCTCAAAAGGAAGGCCATTACAGACCACTGGTCCAACCACAGAAAAGGCTCGATTCTTCATGGTAGTAGTACGAGCAAAAGGAACTAAGAGGACTCCCCTATCAGCAGAGCGTAGCTGACGACGTCCTTGGATACCCAATGTAAAGCTGCATAGCTCACGGAGGTAAGTTGGGGCAAGGCCCTGACAACATCGCCATACCAATGCAGCTACCCTGAACTCGATACGCTGGCGAATAGGGAGCCAGTGAAGTACCTCAAGCATGTAGTTTGAGACATGATCATATTTAGGGATTTGCCCAATTAGGCGTGCAGCAGAGCGCAAAACCCGGTCAAGACAAGTCAAGCTGCTGGATGGGAGGCCAATGTAGAGTGAAGAGCAATAGTCGATGCGAGATGTAACGAAAGAATGCACTAAAGTATAGCCAGATGATCATCATTACTACCATTTTAAACACAAACAGGGTACCAGTGAAGCCGCCAGCTTAGCCGCAGGTCACTGTGAAGTCACTTAGCAAGATGACAATCAAGTTGGTAAATAAGGAATCTGTCAGATACATAATTTTGCTATTAAGGCAATGAAATTCAAATTTCTAAGAAATGAAAATGGCCAAGGTATCAATGACAGACAAAATGCTTATTCAGACACCTCTTGAGCAAGATCCTGGATATATAAGGCCATGAGCACCGTTTACTCCAGATGATAAACAGTGAGAGCGTAAAAATTACGAGTTAAGCTGAGATTTAAGAGATTTCCCGTAATTGAACGGAGATCGGCTCAATGTCGATTTTTCTGGTTTTATTGAGAATGCCAATGGCCCCAAATCTCCGAATTTGAACCCGATGGATTGATAATCAATAGCGGAGAGCTATGTTGGTGAAATATCACAATCTGCAACCAAAACCAAGTACAGTAGGAGATTTCATGGGCGCATTGGGGTTGATATGGGAAGATTTGCCTTTGCTATGTTCCCCAATTTATGTACAGACAACTATTTGTCTCAGTTCTACATAGTTAGATTGAAAATCTACTTCCCTTAATCCAGTAACTTTGAATTAGCAGTTTTCGTAATTTTCACCAACGACCATTCTCGCTCAATCAACAGTCCGCCATTAATCTATTATAATCTCTATTCTCTAACACAAGATCGCAGGTCACAAAAAATTCAGCGCCTCTAGCGGCGAGTGGACATTAGTGTGGTTCACAGATACATGGTAAAAAATAAAGTTCAAGCTAAAAACCAAGACACCCTCCCCGTTTGTTAGACCTATCAATAGTATTATTGAGACAAAATTTCAGCTTCCTATTTCAACTGGAAGGCGGTGCTCAACGACTCTGTTACTTTGCATGGGCCAATGTATAGACGTTAATGTAGAAATACATGTGTCGAGCATATATTCCCATACAATTGAGTTTTATTTCGAAATAAATCAAACATTACTGTAACATGACAATATGTGCGATACTTAAAGAGTTGGTCAGCTTAAAATCGAAAATCTCAGTAGGTTTTAAATATGGAAAGTGTCAAAAAATGTCAAAAAACAACATTAAATCCACAAATGTCTATAATTGTTCTTATTTTATGACTCCAACACCCGATGCAGTCTTATACTCAAGAAGGCCTTGCAGTTTGCAAGCACGGTGTCAACAGCAGATTTCTTGATTGATTGAGTGAGGGCAACTTTCCTATTTGCCTTGACCACTCGGAGAAAACACAGCTTTTTTCTTCATCAGCGATGAGTCAGTTGAATTCCTCGAACAACTTCACAGTTCTCTCAGCCGTGTTGTTGACCACTCTTAATTGCTGACTTCAGTCTCTGCCCTGCTGACAATCCTCATTCTCAATCTATTGCTCAGGTGTAAGTGCAAAAAGAGAATCACCAAACTTCAGGTGTGGCAGTAGTGTCAGTGTTCACTGGGTCACAAAGTCGCCCAGGCAATCCCTCTCCTTCAGCACCACATCACTACCCCTCAACATCCTTTCACCGAGGATTTGCAGTCATTACGTAAAGTATCTTCATCTTATCTGTAGCAGGTAGTTGGCAACATAACAGTGTCAGACCTTAAGCATCATCTGAAAGGTACGATGTCCTAGTGATTTTCTAGGACATTCATGGCAGCAACGCTGATCTCCTATAGATAGTAGTCACCTGAATCCTAATTATTTCCTAGATGAATCAAAATTTACCGATCTTGTCCTGGAGTTTCAGCAGCAAGGAGGTTTTTGCCCATGCCTTTGAGAAAAGAAGGGAACCAAATCACACAAATGGATGAATCTGAGTTTCTTCCTACTTTCTTAGATTGAATAGGCCTATAGGTTGATTGCTATAGGTTGAATAGGTTGATTGCTAAATCGGCATTTTTGATGGCATACAGTAACCTGGCCAATCAACGTGTATGGTAAATTGGGCTATCCAGTTTCTTATTGAGGGCTGACTTCCAAGGACAGCCATTGACACCTCAATGATTTCTTGGTAGTCATCTCCTAAACTGACTTTATTTTCAGCAGACTACTTGAGAAAACAGAATGATCTCTCATGGGAGGCTTCAGTAATGGATACGACTTATAGAAATCGGATGTTGTCACGTGTTACACCATCCCACACATTCTTAAATCTCTTAAATATTGGATTATATTTTGAATTAGATGGACCCCAACACAAATGGAGATTTTCCCTAAGATCAACTCCATCCCAATGACGACAGCAGACCAGCCACAGAAAAACTTGTGACCTATTATGTCTTCTTGAAAAACGTATAGGCCTACTCCTCTAAAACACCCGGTGTTGACATGTGTTGTATCAAAGATCAAGGCTTGGACATTATCAGTG
Source organism: Lumbricus terrestris (assembly GCA_949752735.1). NCBI lineage: Eukaryota > Metazoa > Annelida > Clitellata > Crassiclitellata > Lumbricidae > Lumbricus > Lumbricus terrestris. The sequence continues at coordinate 5,777,605 of OX457043.1, read as the reverse complement.
AGTCTTCATATTAAGTTCAGAAGATAATGAAAGACCTTGGATATTATATCCTGCATAGAGGGAAAGTTGGGCACAATAAAGAGTTTATCCACACCATCACCTGAAACTAGCACTGACAGGCGGTCAACATATCCAGTGTGCTGCAAGTGGGTACAAATTCAAATATTACAGCTTCAGCATGCTCCATCCTGGTCATCGTAAGCACTCCATGTGAATGGTATTCCGTGAAAGTGACAGGACAAAAGATCGCACACAAGCGCTGCTGCGCAGTGATTGACACCAACAATCTCAATGCTTCATGGTCAGATCAGCGTATAATATGTCATTGCTATCAAGTACATTTGTCAATTGATGGCTAAACAGCAGTCTAGTCTTGACTGCGGTAAGTATAATAGCACAACAGAAACCATTTCAAGGTCATCTACACGACAATGGTTGAGGTGTTTGATCAAGCTACAATGAATCAAGATTTCTCTCCAATACAACTATATGGTAATATTTCTATGTCGTTGAGCACCATCTTCCAGTTTGACTAGGAAGTTGAAATTTGGTGTCAATAATACTATTGACAGGTCTAACAAATTGAGAGGGTGTCTTGGTATCTAGGTTGAATTTTTTTTTTTTGAACCACCCTAGTGGACATGTTAAGCATAAATCGATGGCAGCTACTCTATCGCTCGCCTGTCGACAGAAATATACAAAATAAGCTCTAGAGACCGTTTTTGCAACACGTGGAGTTTCACGCAAATGTAAATAGTCCAAGGCAGTATAATATTAATAGAAGGCGAGTAGCCTATAACATCACTGGACCATGATAGGCTTTCGCTTTCGAGAGGGAAGGTTTCCGCGAAAGGTTTTGCCGGTTAGATTCATTCATTCATTCATTCATTCGGACATTTATATAGCGCTCCTTCAAGAAAAAACTACTCAGAGGCGCTTCCGACTCCAGCGCGCACAAAAAGAATAGTTTTAAGTTTAGTAAGGAAGGATCCTGGCAGAGTCCCAGGGTGTAGGCGTAGCTCAAAAGGAAGGTCATTCCAGACCACTGGTCCAACCACAGAAAAGGCTCGATTCTTCATGGTAGTAGTACGAGCAAAAGGAACTAAGAGGACTCCCCTATCAGCAGAGCGTAACTGACGACGTCCTTGGATACCCAATGTAAAGCTGCATAGCTCACGGAGGTAAGTTGGGGCAAGGCCCTGACAACATCGCCATACCAATGCAGCTACCCTGAACTCAATACGCTGGCGAATAGGGAGCCAGTGAAGTACCTCAAGCATGTAGTTTGAGACATGACCATATTTAGGGATTTGCCCAATTAGGCGCGCAGCAGAGCGCAACACCCGGTCAAGACAAGTCAATCTGCTGGATGGGAGGCCAATGTAGAGCGAAGAGCAATAGTCGATGCGAGATGTAACGAAAGAATGCACTAAAGTAAGAGTAGCAGCAGACGTAAGAGAACGGATGACAGTGCGAAGCTGGCGCAGCTTATAATAGCAGTCTCGAGCAAGACGGTGAAGTTGAGGAGCAAACGTGAGTTCTTGGTCAAGTTGGACACCGAGGTCTTGAACCGTGGTTGCAAAGACAAAGCCAGGAAATTCAGATGCAAGAGAAACTAGATCAAGCTTGGCAAGCTGCTGCCGTGTGCCCAACCAAATAAATTTTGTCTTAGATGGGTTCAAGCGTAGTCTATTGGATGACATCCATGCTTCTAGAGCATCCAAAGTCCCACTCATTATCCGAACCGCTTTGACAGAATTAGAAGGGAGGCAATGAGTGTAAGCCTGGACGTCGTCAGCATACTGCTGACTCAAAACTGAATGAGCTGTTAGTAGAGTGGCAAGACCTGAGGTGTAAATAATATAAAGTATGGGACCAAGGACTGAACCCTGGGGTAGACCATATTGTGCAGGCACCCATGAGGACCTAGAAGAACCACGAGGACCTAGAAGAATGCTATGTAGGCTATATTCGTTTAATGAGCAAACATAGGCGTAGGAGGCGGAGTCCAGGGGGGGGGGCAAATGCCCCCCAAATTTCGGGCAAATGTGTTTTTCGGTCAAAAGAGGCTCGGAGGGGAAATTTTTTCGGGTAAAACAGATAGGCTACGGGAAGAGTTTTTCAAGCACACAGAGGTAAAAAGCTATGTTTTCTGAAGATTTACGTGAAATGACTAAAAAAAGGAAAGGTTTTCAGATTTTTCGGACGGTAAAATCCTAAGATTTTGGGCGGATGACTAAAACAAGGTCATCAGATTTTTCGGATGGTAAAATCCTAAGATTTTGGGCGGATGACTAAAAAAGGTCATCATATTTTTGGGGCATAAATCAAATTTTTGCGCCTCTCCCACTGCCGAAATGTCCCCTACGCCTATGTGAGCAAAACATGTTGGCAAACCGCAACCTGGTACACTTTTATTAAAAAAATTATATTGAAATAATAATATAAAGAAGAACAATCAGTTATTGGAATTGAATCAATAGTTAGGTTATGCTTTGGTAGGCCTAATACATGTATGTTTCAAAAGAACTATAGAGACAAAGTTCCGGTCATCTTTGCTCGAAAGTTCAAAATTGTGCATACTGGCCCTGAGACCTTGACGACGGTTGTTCTTTGGCGGGAAAAGACTTCGAAGGACATGGAAATCATTCCTGGCTACTGCATGCAGCTGCAGACGGTCCTTAGCCAAACCGACCCGCAGTGCAACTGTTGCGGCATCTGCAGGGAGATAGATAATTAGCCCATACGCTGCGTTCTAATAAGCAGTCTCTCGAGTCTCTGTCGATCAGCGGCTGTAGTAAGGCCCACCAGCATGGGCGGAGACTTAGGGGGGACAGAGGGACGGTCCCCTCAATGGATGTGGTGGGGTGGAGGGACGGCCCATGCATTTACTCCCCCCCAAGTGTTGATAGGTGATCAGGTGATCATGTACACACGTCACGAAACACACGGCGAACAAGAAACGAGACGAGGTGATGACTAAAAAAAAGGTCGTCAGAAAATTTTGCCGGCAAGAAGATGGCAAATTTTCGTCGGCGACTCCAGCCATTCGTCCGCCCAAATTTTCGGCTTCCTTTTCGTCCCCCTCAAGTCTCTACCCATGCCCACCAGACAGAGGCAACAACTGTTGCTAAGTTTAGCAACAGTTGTTGCCTCTGTCACAGTGTACATGGCTGTTGGAGGTAGTCCATTGCTCGTAGTAACCACAGGGCGTAAAGAGAGCTTGCACAAGATACCAGGACCTCTTCGACATGGGACCTACACTTAGATGACTTAAAAAATGGTCGTCAGATTTTTCGGACGGCAAAATGGACAGACTTTTCTCGAGATCAGCGTGTACTCACCTCAAAATTTACCAGTACACCCCTGATAACAACAAAGGGCCAATTGCAGCACAGACACACCAGACACGTCAACCACAGCAGGAGTGCCATCGGTGACAGAAAGCAGCGTCACAAATCACAATGGGAACACCGACAAATCAAAACTGATTATAGAACCTACCACCGAGTATTGGACCTACGCCGTTGGTTACAACTAGACTCCATTTATCACCACAGGCGCATGATGAAGACTTGGGACACTTGGGCAATGTGCACACAGCCTTGCTGGCCGGATGACAAGCAGTGTGTGTCTTGAAATTATGGCTGTCAAGAGTTGGCCAACCTTCTTCTGGGAAATTACTCTAAATTGTTTTGTTGAATCAATCATAATTTTTTATTAGCTTTCTTGAGGGGGTGCTATGTAAATTCTTCCGATAGGCAGGCAGGTAGGTAGGCAGAGAGGCAGTAGATTGATTGATTGATTGATTGATTGAATGATTGGTTGATTGATGGATGGATGGATGGATGGATGGATGGATAGATGGATGGACGGATGGATGGATGGATGTATTGATGTATGGGCGGATGGATGGATGTATGGATGGATGGATGGACGGATGGATGGATGGATAAATGGATAGATGGATAGATGGATGGACAGAGGAACGGATGGATGGATATTGCAAGGAGTGGTTATGTCCGTTTAGTGTGATGAGTTTTTTCTTCAGGATATTGCGTTGCTGATTCTTGGTTTGCATCGGATTGCTACGCTGAGAAAGATGGACATCCTGGCTATACTTCGCCTAACGAAAAAGTCAACGTAGGAGATCATGTTGAACATGGCGTGAAAGTGAAGAAAGGCCGGTGCATGGAATGGTAAAGTTTCCTCGCTCTGCCGAATTCATAACTTAACTGTATAGGCCTACATTGACAATATTCGGTATTCAGAAATAATTATTGTGTCTAAGTAATACAACCATAATTAATAATTATTATTACAAGTAAATTTAGGTTTACGTGCTTGGATTATAAGGTGTTCGTTGGTAGATAGGCCTAACTTAAGAGACAGAAAAATATGCACTTTTACACGTAATTTTTATTCTCCCGACTGGTATGTCTGTAGGCATAGAATCTGCCTCTAGATTGTGGATCTGAAAAGGGTATGGGGCAGTCACTGAAATTGCCAAATAACCCAATTAAACTGGAACTTGGAAGACCCTGATAATGTGCTTTTCAAAGCTGTTCAGGGAAATGAACTTCATGTCCTCCGTAACCTCTTTCCAGTACAACGTGATCCATTGTATAACTTTAGAGAAAGGGCTCACAATTTCATCCTCCACGATAAAGACTCATTAAACTTTATCCCAAGAATGTTATTCAAAAACATATACGACTGATACTAACTGTTTTGACCATAAGCTTTAAGCAGCCATACTGTTAATTTTGCTAATGTAAACCTACAGCGTTCTGTCTGTTGTTTATCGAATTAAACGAAAATACATAGCCTATTATGCAATGACGGTCGAGGCAGGTAATTTGACCTGCCTGTTTTATCTTTGGCTGGCCTTTGAAAGATCTGCCAAAAATTCGCTGGCATATTTTTATACCATCTTTGCGTATAATAATTTATTATTTATTCGACCTGCTGAATAGCTCGACTGATACTAACGCGAGTTGCTGAATTTGTATTGCTGGCACAATCACTACTCATAGGCTGTCGTCTTTGAATATGCATGAAAGACACTCTGCATTTATTAATGAATGAAGTTCTAGTAACAGCGCTGGATGCCGGGGCGCAAACGAATCGAATAGCCTAGGTTTAAGAATAATTATAGCCGAAAGATCATGGTGTTCGTGTGTAACTGTCTAAGAGTTGTGCGACTTCTACTTTGTGGTGCTGTACTCTGTACTCTTCGCCGTAGCTTTCGTCTGTCTCCTGACCAGGACGAACTCGGTGTTCCATCGGCGTAGTTCGGAAATTTCTCTGTGATCGGATCAAATTTCTTGAATACATGGGCGGGTTTATCAGAGGTTAGGGCGGGGGGGCTACGCCCCCCAAGAAGACCCAAATTAAATTTTTTTTACTGTGTAAATGGTATCTTTTCAGGGCTTAGACCCCCAGACAGCTTTAGCCCTCCAAAAACGGAAACCAAACTCCGAATAGGTTCCTTGGCATATCACGACATGATCTTTCTTTACCCCTACCCCGGTATTACTTTGAAAGCCATTGCATTTTATCCTGGTTTATCCGTCGCTTTGCCTCTGATGAGTCTCTGTTGAGCTTCTGTTGAAGAGGACACTACATAAAAGATTGCATTTGCAATTAAATTTTAACTTTTTACTTTTTGTTCTTAGTCCTTCCCGTGCATGTTTGCACGTCGGACAACGCATCTCATCCACTCTTCCCAGTTCTTCATCCCCCTCCGATGACATCTCCAGGCATCTCAAGTTGCCTTTGATGGTGACCTACCATCTCCCTCGAGTATTACTCTCTTCCTTCTACTTCCAGCATTCAAGGACATCCCCTGTTTGACTCTTCCATTCTCATCCATACGAACAACGCCCAGCCACCTCAGTCGTCTCTTTCCAATTATGTCTTCCATATCTTCTGTCCCGTCTTCGCTCTTACAGAAATTCTAAAATTCTAAATTGCAATTGAAATTGCAATTAAAATTCTAAATTGCAATTAAAATTAAACGTTGCAATTTAAACTAAAGATTGCAATTAAATTATAAATTGCAATTAATATTATAAAATTGCAATTTGAATTATAGATTGCAATTAGAATTATAATTTGCAATAATTTATTGTAATACGACAGTTCAGTTCAGGCCAATTGACGACAACCATTGCTAAAATTAACAACTTTGTTTCAGTTTGTCAGGTTGGGATCTACTACAATCTGTTGATTGCCAGTTTTCATAACATAATAGGGCATGCTATGCATTTCGGAGCTCTATTTTAAATTAATTTTGCGCAATATTTATAAACTATCCAACCAGGTTACAGAAAATAATGTGCGTAAGCCAGACCCATGAACAATCCGAACATACTAACAGTCAACATGTTCTGTTTGCATTTGCAGTGTATGTGAAATGGACAACACATTCCGTTGTTATGTAAGTCTGTATACTATATCCTTTAGGCTACTTAAGTAACAAAGTATTACCGTTACCTAAAGTGTGGTGTACATAAGGAGACGTAGCCTACCTCTATTTATCTTGCTTCGAAACCGTTAAACTGTTGCCAAACGAATGTGATTCATTTTTAATTTTTTACTTCTATGTCACCAAATTGTGATGCAGAAGACATCAACAGTGGCGTTTCAAATCCAAACTGTGATCACTGCAGCATTCAACAGACAGTCAACCATGACAGGGAATCAGTCTATGTTGGATGAGAAATTAGAAGAAGGTAGACAGTTAGAAAAGGTCGACAATTAGAAAAGGCAGACAATTGGAAAATAATAGACAATTAAAAGAATTTGAAAATGACATGACAAAATGCGACTAAGCAGAGAGGACAGGAACATTCAGAGTATATTGCATATCTCTGTCCTGCAATCGAAAGGCTCGTTTGTCAAGAGCGCTTCTAAACTGGCGTAGTGGTGTAGGTTATGCATGAACAGAACAAAAAGCTTATTCATGACCACGGCTTATACGATGAAGCACCATAAACAAGCCATATTGTGATCGGTAGTGATAAGTGTGCGGAATCGTTCAATCAGGACTGGTGTTGAATTCTTTTTTTCGTCAGCATGCCATGTTCAGTAAACAATACGGGTGTCCGAAAGCAGTGTTCACTGTACAAAACATCAATAACAGGCTTATATAAAACTCTAAACCGTTCCTTTCAGACAGTTATAATCGCAGCGATGAGAATTTTCAATAATGTTATAATGTTAGTCGGTCTATAAAATTTTCTTGTACTGCAATGCGCTTCAACCTAAAATTTAATTGTATGGCTATCTTCAAACTACACAGTGTTACACACGTGATGTTTCTGTCTTTCTCACAGTCAATTCCGGGTGATTGGAGGGATGACAACGACCAATGTCAACACTACTACTGCACGAACGGAACGACGACCCACATAAACGAAGCGAACAGATGTACATGTGCTCCCGTGCGTAAATTGTCTCAATCTTAATTGATATACGGTTAAGAAAAAGTAGCCTATAATCTTAATTGATATACGGTTAAGATAAAGTAGCCTATAATCTTAATTGATATACGGTTAAGGTGAAGTATAGCGTGCGCGAAATTTAGAGCACTGGGTGTTGAACGGTGGATCGGAAGGCTTTGTATCCAAGTCTGACTATGAAAGAAGTAATTTTTAGATTATGGCTCTACTCGCTTTCTCAGTTCGAATGAGTGCTATGCCATACACTGTCGGCTGGAAAATTTAGATGTCGAGGGAGAGAATTGACCAGTGCCTCGACTACTGCGCCTCCATCTTTGCCGGGCTGCCGCAAGACTTATTGGGGATTCACCAAGTTTGACCGTGTATCCCAATATATGCGCGAGGTCTTGCACTTTCTTCCTTTCCCGCCACGCATCTCATTTAGGATTGCATCTTTAGTGTGGTGATGCTTATCAGGTTGGGCACCCTCTTATCTGTGTCAGCTTAGCCCCCCTATTTCCACTTGCATAGGCCGCCGTGCACTGCGCTCTGCTGTCCATGGTGATTTAATGGTTCCTTTCACTCGCTCTGCAACAATGCAGAGGCGTTTGTACTCTGTGGTTGGTCCAACAACCTGGAATGGACTCCCCTTGACAGTGCGAACCTCCCAAGCCGTTCTCAATTTCACAAACTGATGAAGACTGTTTTTCGCTTGATTTCGGCCGGGAGCGCCTCTGAGTAGGTACCTTGAAGGGACGCAATATGATGTAAGCTTATAATTATACACTGTGGTTAAAAAAAAACTAAGCCAAATTGTTTTTCATATATCTCTAATACCTGATGACATATCACGCTAAAATTTTCCAAATATTTAGAGAATTGGACCAAGAATATGATTCCAAAATTTCACGAGATAAAGTTGAACGGATAAAAAGATATGAATCTTTAAACTTCATATGCCGAAATTTCAGTTTGCAAGCAATTTTCTGCTAGATTCGATAAAAAAGTAGGCCAAACTATTTTTCTTACATCTCTAACGCCTGATAAGATATCACGCTAAAAGTTTCCCAATATTTAGGGAATTGTACCAAGAATAGGATTCCAAAATATCATGTCATAAATTTGAACGGATAGAAAGATATGGTTATTTCAACTTCATCACCTGAAATATCAGTTTTCAGCAAGTCTGTTATGGTGTCCGTTGCGGTTTCGACGCTTGGTCGTTCTCATTTAGTCTTCATTGATCCTGGAGTAAAACTTAATGGTGCCTATTATCGCGACGTTCTGCTTTCACAACATCTACCTGTAATCAGAAACCTAGCCCCAGAAGGCTGCTTTGTTTTCAAGAGAACAGTGCCCCAGCCAAGGAAACCATCGTAATGCTCCAAGAGACGCCAGACTTCATTTCTCCCACATTATGGCCTCCGAACAGCCCAGATTTGAATCCTGTCAACTATAAAGTGTGGAGCGTGATGCAAGACCGAGTCTACCAGACAACAATCCATGATATAAGCGATCTGAAGCAACGCTTGTTGCAAGTGTGGGATGGCCTGGACCAGAGGATAATCGACGTTGCTGTTGCCATTGCAATAGCGTCAGCGCTTCCAGCTAGGCTTGCGTGCAAGCAGGAGGAGGACATTTTGAGCAGCTTATTTAATTAAATAATCAAACCATACTGTTGGAATCATATTGTTAGTTCAATTATCTACATATCTGGAAAATTTCAGAATGATTATTTATCAGGCCATAAAGATAATGAGAAAAGTTAGACTTAAATTTTATTGAATCTAACAGAAAATTGCTTGTAAACTGAAATTTCGGCATATGAAGTTTAAAGATTCATAACTTTTTATCCGTTCAACATTATCTCATGAAATTTTGGAATAATATTCTTGGTCCAATTCTCTAAATATTTGGAAAATTTTAGCGTGATATGTTATCAGGCATTAGAGATATACGAAAAACAATTTGGCTTAGTTTTTTTTGAACCACGGTGTAATTTACGTAGACTTGTGCATGTTCATTTGAATATTATCCCTGCCTGCCTCCAAAGGTGCGTTGTTTCAAAAGTTATTTTGCAATGCTGCATAATTTATTGCCAATAAGGTTCTTAACTTCTTATGCATGAAAATAAACCTGTTTTAGGAATTTTATGTAATTATATACACACAATGCGATTGAAATTTAATAACTCTTTGGAAATGTTAGAAATTCTGCAAATCTGTTGCACCAATAATTTAATGACATTAATGGTGTCATGAAATGCATACACTAGATTTATTTGTCATAATAATAATCGGATCATAAAAACTAGTCGTCTTCTTCTTACAGGGACAGACTGTGGTGTCTGGATATTTCCCAGATTGTTGCATGTGTCAAACAAGTAAGTAACTGTAGTTTATGCATGGACCTCGACACAAAAACGAGCTACAATTATTATAATACATTGACGTTTGTTTACCATAACTGCAACATCTAATTATTGCGTCAAAATACTATTCATTGCTGGTATATTTATTACTAAGACTGATTAATTAGGTTATTAATAATGATTGCTATTAACTAATAATTATTATTAATTTCTATTAGGCCTATTTCTCAAATTTAAATTATGGCAATAATATTCAGATTATTAAATAGCAGTTCCTCACGCCCATTTTTATGCATCTGGCCAATTTCTTCCATCACCTGACATCATCAGCAAAATTAAACCTAGGCTTACAACATTTAATGATAATAATTATCTAAAAAATAGTGAAAAGTGGTCAAAGACAAGTTCTGAGTTATTATCCAATGTATTTTTTATTGTAGTCGACACACCGCAAACACCACCGCCAGGTAAACTTGACTAATAATTTCATTACTACACGCGTACAGTTTATCCTCTGTTGTGTCTTTACTCGATTTCTTCGAGTTTCTATTTTTTATTGATTAAGATGATGCAATCTAATCTTTAAAACAAATATCTAAATCTTAAATTTCGAAAAGATTGGTTAATACATTTACAAAGGACAGTGTGGCATCCAGTGGCGGCGCTAGGGGGGACTGGGGGGGGGGGGTTAACCCCCTACAAGAGGCTCAGCCCCCCCTAAAAATGGCCATCTGAATTATTTTACATTGAAATATCCACGATTTTCGGCTGATGACTAAAAAAAGGTCGTCAGAAATTTTGGCGGCGAAAATGGAAAATTTTCATGGGATTTTGGTCGACGACTAAAAAAAATGTCGTCAGAAATTTTGGCGGATGGAAATGTCAAATTTTGCCGCGGGGCTTCAGCCCCCCCAACTGAAATCCTGGCGCCGCCACTGGTGGCATCCCTTTGCTATCATGGCGAATAAGGTTTGTGTCCTTTTAAAACCTAAAAGCTTAATCTAAAGAGTCTGCATATGTGATCAAGAGCTACGGATTACAAAGCTATTTATTATGGCACTTTGATAAACACACAAAATTATAGTAACCGGTTAAATGATGTTTTATATTATGATTTTACTGGTTTCATCACGTGACAGATGTTTACCAATTTCGCTTGGCGTGACGGGTCCGAAGCTTATACCCAGACTTGCGTGAATCGGTTGTATTAATAATAATAATACATCAGCATGTCGAACTGCTGCACCTTAAAGTCCGTAAATAATTTCGTTTTGCAGGAAGTACGCCAGCAAATCAGCAGAAACTGTGCAGCAGGGATGAAAGTCTATCGTACGTGAACTTCACCAGTAAATCCCTTGGCAGATGTGCCAGCGTGGGTTTGGTTGAGCAAGCGTCTTGCAGCGGTAACTGCTATGGTCAAGAAGAGCCTGCAATGCAACTGAGTGATGATGGAGAGTTAATTCTGGGGCACCAGTCGTGTGGTTGCTGTCGGGGATCTGGACCTTTCAGAAGCATTGACTTCAGATGCGAACAACCTTATGGAGATTCTGAAGTGGTCAGCATTGTAAAAGTGAAACTGCAGTACTTCACCGAATGCTCTTGTCGAGAGTGCGGCGAAGGTATGAACCGACATTTTCTTGATTCATTAAACTGTTTCAAAATGGCTCTTAAATTAAGTTGCATTTCTTGGTTGAAGAATGAATATGACAGTAGAATGAGTAGATGTTTATAATTTTATGATGTGATGAGCTCAGTCTTGATCAACCTCAGTGGCGTCATAGGGCCATAGATCGGTGTAAATAGGTTACCAGGTCAAGGTAATTAATGTGGTCTAATTACCGTGAACTGATTACCTTTTTACGTACATACATTTCACCACATTATCGTCTACTTACGACAATTCCAAAATTGAGGACTTTGCAAAATTTTGTGACAAGCAGTGAATCGTTATTGGTCATTGGTCTCAACGAGATTAGTGTTAGCTCAGAACCGATGCTTAAAAGTCAAAATTAAATGATTTCTGATTCAATTTTCTTGTGCATTAATACTTTTCAGTTTCAATTAAGATTACAGAAGTGAATAGGATAGCTACATGTATCAAAGAAAAGTTATCTGGTGCTTGAGGTCAGTTTTGTCACTCATTGCGTAATGTGTGTCCGCACAACGTAAGCATGTATCACAATAGAGCAGTAGGCTAATTGTTTCAAATAGGAACATTATTGATTAGTCTACATGCAATAATTGATTCGAAATGTTTAACAGATTATTTTTATTGTAGCGTCAACTCCAGTTACTTCTGGATCACGTATGATAATACGATTCTCATATATATAATTATATTATTAACAACTTTGAGTCATCTATAACCCTATTATACCAGAATGAAGTGCATTTTTAGTATTCAGCTTTACTGATCTTTTACAGCTTATTAAGCAAGACACGCTGGTGCCTACTAGAGCAGGCAGCCGAGTTGCCACGTGATTGGCTGTGTAATAGCCACAATTCCCCATGTTTGAAATCCACTGCATGAGAAATGACGTTTCTTGAAGTAAAAAAACTAGCTTGTGCATCGATGCAGGTTTTTTGAAGGAATTTTTGGTACTGCACTGCCCTTTATTTCCATTTCTGTCCCTATGGTAAATTACTCCAAATCGAATGAGAATTATCTTTTTCTACAATTTTGTGATGCATGAAAGTGCCTCAACAACAGCGTTTCCCAAAGTTGGGTTCGCAGGTTGAGCACAAGGGTTTCCCGATAAGTTGCAAATAAAAGAAAATTTAGTGGGGCAATTTTACTGGAATACAGCATTACAGCGATTATCCAAATGCCCATTAGCAGTCTTGCATGTCTTGCATTTATAGCTAACACCGCTGCCATGGGCGGAGTTTGGTTTCCGTTCTTGCAGGGGCTAAAGCCTTCTGGGGGGGGCTAAGCCCGGGAAAAGATACCATTTACACGGTGAAAATAATGAATCTGGGTCTTCTTGGGGCGGCTTAGCCCCCACCCTAGCCCCTGATAAACTCCGCCCATGACCGCTGCGACCTACGTAGGTCAGAGCCGCAAATCTGAGCAGAGAAGCAATGAACGTTTTAGTCATAAAAGTTGAAAATTAATGTGAGAGAAACTAGGAGGCGGGCAATCAAACGAGGAGCTGCATTAAATACCGATTGGAGTGGAGACAAGCGGGTTTTTGCTAGTCCGATGAGCAATGAGTTACAGTAGTCAATGCGGGAACAGATAAAGGTAGGCTATGAACCACAAACGAAAACTTCGGCGAGGTTACAAGTCGTCTTGGCGATGCAATAGAATATCATGGTCGTGTGGACAATGCATCATAAATTGCTCAAAGAGTATTATGGGATTTAACCATAGCAGAATAGATGTCAGAAAGAAGACAAAGACGAGCACTTTCAGGTGAGTGGTGAGCTCCAAAGCCAGATTGTCTGGGAGATAGAATGCCCCGACTGCTCAGGAAAAGGAATACATGTTGGATATTTGATTTGGCCAAAGCGTCATTCGTGGCATCATGCCCGACAAGCACCTTAGTGATTTTTTTACGTCTAGTGACTCAGTGACTGATTGGAAATAAGAAACTCCCAACACCATTTTACAAACTGGTACGTTATGGCTCATTATGGACTAGATAGGCCTACATAACACATCCTTCTGTAATCAGAAGGTTTTAAATTGCAGTTCAAGTTATAGACATTACCTGAATAAACTGATTTTTATTTCTTGTTTTAGCTGCACCATTGGAGACAGGTATGATGATGCTTTGCGTCCCTCACATTAACCATTTCAAATAATATAGCGATTAACAGGAAAACAACGATAATTCTTTATTCATTCATACAGGCAATCAGTGTGCTTTAGGTAGCCTACTGTGTTTTCATTGTAGATGGAATATCGTCATTTTTATAACACACTCAGTTTTTTCTTATAAGTTTCTTGTTAAAAAAATGTAAGTTGTCACAAGGTAAATGTAAATGTAATTAAGGGGCCAGCTTGATATAAGCTCTTAGCTTTTTCCGGGCTTCCTGTTGCTCAGAGACCGTTTATGTATCTACTACTTGTTCACATGTTCTTTTTGTTTCTTTGACAATAAATAAGTAATAATAAAATAAACAAATAATAATTTAGAAATGTAGGCCTAAGTTAATGAACAGCAGTAATATTATATTTCATTGTATTTGAGCTTTTGTAAAGCGACTCTTTTATGATGAACCGTCCAGAAATGCTGCCAGTGCGCAAGACCCACGCCACAATGAGCGGTCGAGAAGACTGAATTTGCCTTTTGCTTTCAGATTTCTAACAATTTGCAGTGATTTGGACTTTACGGACTTCAAGGTGCACCAGTTGGACATGCTGATGTATTATAGCTCATTTTTAAAAAATGGACTAAGAATACCGATTGTTTGGAATTCTTATTTTGGTCCAAACAATCGGTATTCTGGGTCCATTTTTTAATCTTTCTCGGTGGAATGTCTTCACTTACAACAGGTCTATAATTAAATTACAATTTAATGGGTTTTGCTTATTAAAGCCTCAAGTTGATCGCAAGTAATTCAAATTATGAGCACATGAAGAGCAAAACTGACTGAAGAGCCAATGCGAAATACTGATGATTTTAATTTTTGTTGTTTTAGAGGTGCCAACCGATCCACCCACACCTGAAAGTCAGTGTTTGGCTTCTCATTTTGTCTTAAACCTAATTTAATGTTATTCAATGCGAAACTCACTGAGGTGACTTGACGATTAACTTAATTTACTAGCCTGTCTAGTCGATGTTTTTCGGTTTTGACTGTTGAAGTAGATCTAAGTAGTTAAGTATAGCCTTTACTCCTACATTTCCAGACCCACAATGGGATATCAAAATAGATTGCAGAATAAAACACACAAGTAATAAAGAATAATAATAATAACAACAATAATATTAATAATAATATTAATTAAAAATATATAAAAAATATAAAAAATTATAATGATAATAATAATTTTAAAAAAGCAAAATAATAATAATGTAATGAATTAGCGACAGCCACACTAGTGTGGTTCACAGATACATGGTAAAAAATAAAGTTCAAGCTAAAAACCAAGACACCCTCCCCGTTTGTTAGACCTATCAATAGTATTATTGAGACAAAATTTCAGCTTCCTATTCCAACTGGAAAGCGGTGCTCAACGACTGTGTTACTTTGCATGGGCCAATGTATAGACGTTAATGTAGAAATACATGTGTCGAGCATTATATTCCCATACAATCGAGTTTTATTTCGAAATAAATCAAACATTTCTGTAACATGACAATATGTGTGATACTTAAAGAGTTGGTCAGCTTGAAATCGAAAATTTCAGTAGGTTTTAAATTTGGAAAGTGTCAAAAAATGTCAAAAAGCATCATTAAATCCACAAATGTCTATAATTGTTCTTATTTTATGACACCAACACCCGATGCAGTCTTATACTCAAGAAGGCCTTGCAGTTTGCAAGCACGGTGTCAACAGCAGATTTCTTGATTGATTGAGTGAGGGCAACTTTCCTATTTGCCTTGACCACTCGGAGAAAACACAGCTTTTTTTTCATCAACGATGAGTCAGTTGAATTCCTCGAACAACTTCACACTTCTCTCAGCCGTGTTGTTGACCACTCTTAATTGCTGACTTCAGTCTCTGCTCTGCTGATAATCCTCATTCTCAATCTATTGCTCAAGTGTAAGTGCAAAAAGAGAATCACCAAACTTCAGGTGTGGCAGTAGTGTCAGTGTTCACTGGTTTACAAAGTCGCCCAGGCAATCCCTCTCCTTCAGCTCCACATCATTACCCCTCAACATCCTTTCACCGGGGATTTGCAGTCATTACGTAAAGTATCTTCACCTTATCTGTAGCAGGCAGTTGGCAACATAACAGTGTCAGACCTTAAGCCTCATCTGAAAGGTACAATGTACTAGTGATTTTCTAGGACATTCATGGCAGCAACGCTGATCTCCTATAGATAGTAGTCACCTGAATCATAATTATTTCCTAGATGAATCAAAATTTACCGATCTTGTCCTGGAGTTTCAGCAGCAAGAGGCGGTTTTGCCCATGCCAAATCACAAAAATGGATGAATCTGAGTTTCTTCCTACTTTCTTAGATTGAATACGTCACGTTGACTGCGAAATCGGTATGTTTTGATGGCATACAGTAACCTGGCCAATCAACGTGTATGGTAAATTGGGCTATCCAGTTTCTTATTGAGGGCTGACTTCCAAGGACAACCATTGACACCTCAATGATTTCTTGGTAGTCATCTCTTAAACTGACTTTATTTTCAGCAGACTACTTGAGAAAACCGAATGATCTCTCACGGGAGGCTTCAGTAATGGATACGACTTATAGAACTCGGATGTTCTCACGTGTTACACCATCCCACACATTCTTAAATCTCTTAAATATTGGATTATATTTTGAATTAGATGGACCACAGCACAACTGGAGATTTTCCCTAAAATCAACTCCATCCCTATGATGACAGCAGGCCAGCCACATAAACTTGTTTCCTATTATGTCTTCTTGAAAAACGTTTAGGCTACTCCTCTAAAACACCCGGTGTTGTCATGTGCTGTATCAAAGATCAAGGTTGAACATTATCAGTGAGTCTTCATATTAAGTTCAGAAGATAATGAAAGACCTTGGATTTAAATTATATCCGGCATAGAGGGAAAGTTGGGCACAATAAAGATTTTATCCACACCATCACCTGAAACTAGCACTGACAGGCGGTCAACATATCCAGTGTGCTGCAAGTGGGTACAAATTCAGATCTTACAGTTTCAGCATGCTCCATCCTGGTCTTCGTAAGCACTCCATGTGAATGGTATTCCGTGAAAGTGACAGGACAAAAGATCGCACACAGGCGCTGCTGCGCAGTGATTGACACCAACAATCTCAATGCTTCATGATCAGATCAGCGTATAATATGTCATTGCTATCAAGTACATTTGTCAATTGATGGCTAAACAGCAGTCTAGTCTTGACTGCGGTAAGTATAATAGCACAACAGAAACTATTCCAAGGTCATCTACACGACAATGGTTGAGGTTTTTGATCAAGCTACAATGAATTAAGATTTCTATCCAATACAACTATATGGTAATATTTCTACGTCTTTGAGCACAATCTTCCAGTTGGACTAGGAAGTTGAAATTTGGTGTCAATAATACTATTGACAGGTCTAACAAATTGAGAAGGTGTCTTGGTATCTAGCTTAAATTTTATTTTTTTGAACCACCCTAAGCCACACACACAGGCGAGATCCGTCAAGTTGATAATGTGAACTGTCACTTTCAGCAATAAAAACTGTGGTTATGGATAATAGTTAGGAGTTAGAGGAAAATAGTGGGTTCATGGGTCGCCGTAGGTGCCGCAAATGCGCCGTACTCTGGATAAAACGGCCGATTTTAGACTTTAGAGTCCTGCTAAGACGTTCGCAGCAGCAAATGGTGAGTGATGTAATCTGTATGATTCAACGCTAAAGACCTACGGAGAATCACTTAGAAAACGCGGCTGTTCGTTGTTGATAGCCTACTCGCACAAAAAACATGGCGGCGGTCATGCCGTGGTCTATAGAGGTTAGAAAAGTCCCAAAAACGCGTAATTCCACAAGGGCTGACTCGGCAGTCAAAGCAGAATAATTATGAGTTTTGTTTCAGTGTGTCCTCGAACGCATGCGGTCGCTGATGAAATCTTTGCATTTCAATTATGAAAATCTGCATACTAGCAAGTGGAAATCACGGTTGTTCATTGTTATCTTAAAAATGGCGGCGGCTTTTGACAGAAGTGGGTTCGTGGAGGGAGGGCGTCCTGCGGACAGGGATGTCTCTCTCAATTTAAAAAAATCCGATTCCGCTACAAAAAAGGCTAGAAAAAAGCTAGACTTGGTTTGCGTTGAGAAAAAATTGTTTTAAGTTCTAATGACATAGGCTACAGGTTTAAAACACATACGAAGAAATACAGATTGTTCTGTGTACAGCTTAACAATAGCGTTCAGATGGCAAATCTAATAACTTTTGAACTTCGATTGCAAAATATTTCACAGATCTTCAGTGTAGTGTCTATTTTGTGAAAATGACTGAAAAATTCAGAAATGTTTAAGGAATTGCTGATAATTCACCTATTCGACGCAAAAGAAGAATGCGCGGAAAAAGCTAGAACTCGGAAAAAGCACTTAGAAACCTAGACATGAGCGAAAAACTAGACTTAGGTGGAACAAGCTATGAGTGTCATCCCTGCCGGTGAACAATCTATGAGTGGCATCCCTGTCGGGCAGTGCCGGTGTAAAGGTTTCAGATTACCCCTCCTAGACATTACCCCCCTGCAAACTGTAAATTGCATCAATCATCGTATTTATTGCACTAAAAATATCAATAAATTTATCCCGCTTCTTGTTTTGGTCTGAAGATTTTCATCCGTCATCCCACTTTGTGGTTTGTTATCAGTATTTTCATCTGTAACTAAAATACTATTCGCCGCTGAAGTTTACATGGAGAAAATGGCTTCGAGGCTATTATTTTTTTCGGATAAAAATATTGATAGCAAACCACGAAGTGGGTTGACGGATGAAAATCTTCAGACCAAAACAAGAAGCGGGATGATTTTTCTGATTTTTTGGTACAATAAATGCGATGATTGATGCAAATCTAGTTTCCGGGGGGTAATCTGAAACAGGTTTCAAATTACCGGGGGGTAATGTTTAGGAGGGGGTAATTTGAAACCTTTACACCGGTGTTTCATCCGTCATACCACTTCGTGGTTTGTTATCAATATTTTTTATCTGTAACTAAAATACTATTCGCCGCTGAAGTTTACATGGAGAAAATGGCTTCGAGACTATTATTTTTTCGGATCAAAATATTGATAGCAAACCACGAAGTGGGATGACGGATGAAAATCTTCAGACCAAAACAAGAAGCGGGATGAATTTTTTAGTGCAATAAATGCGATGATTGATGCAAATCTAGTTTCCGGGGGGTAATCTGAAACCGGTTTCAAGTTACCGGGGGGGTAATGTTTAGGAGGGGGTAATTTGAAACCTTTACACCGGCGGATGACTGCCGAAGCTCCTGAATGAAATAATTATAGACCTATTATAATGAGGAGAAATATCATTTGAGCAAGTAAGTTAGTTCTTCCCCGTACCTACATAAATATAGGGACCTCTGACCAGTGATTCCGTTAACGTGCGTCCGTGCGTCCCGGACGCACAAATTTTGACGCCGGACGCACAAAAATAAAGGCGGTGCGTCCATGGACGCACTGAAATTGTGGATGGACGCGCAAATAAATTATCGATGCGTCCATCATCCATGGGACACCAATAGAAAATACAGTGGGGTCCGTATTTGTGTAACTGTCTCAGTTTATGCATTGCGTATTAATTGACTGGTTAGTGGTGAATAATTTTTGCAATGACCTATTTATGAATATTTCATTTCTTTGTAAGTGAGTGACGTAGGCCTACATAGCCTACATTCAGGCCCAGGCCTAAACCATCGACAAGTCAGCAATAATTATTATAGCGTTCAACAATATGTGGTTCAACCGTCCCAATGAGCTGGCTTAAAAAGTAATGACCGTTGTCGGATAGCCTAGATCCTAAAATCAAGAAAATTAAAAGAACTACAACAATGCTAAATAATTATTTTTCTTGAAAGTATAAAATTTATTATCGTTGGGAAGGTTATCTAGGCTATAGTCTCCTGAAATTTTCCTGTTTATTTTTTAAATGATGTCCTTGCTAACGACAATAGCATTAATGGCTCTCTCAGGCTCTGTATTCATTCATTTCAATAAGTTACATAACGCCTCTACAAGAAGCCCTCTAAGAGGCGCTCTCCAGTCAATATTAATGCAATATGATATGCAATCTGATTGTGCTCTAACACCAGCTTTTGCTTCTAAATGGCTGTTAATTTGTTCTCAAAATGTAAAAACTAAAAACTTCTACTTATCGTTGGCTTAGGCTATAATATAGGTCTATGGCCTACTTGACCTTTCACGATTCCACGATAGAGGCCTATATTTCATTCCAATTTAGCCTACCTCTGGAGAAGCTGGCTATAGTTTATGAGTTTATGACTTGGTATTTTCTGTAGGCCTATTGGTATCGACAACTTCAGATTTTAACACACAAAAAAAAGCCAACGGTAAAATGAATTTTATAGCTGACTTTAGCGTAGGCCTAAATGAACTTTTGTAAGCGGAGGAAAGTTAGAGCTAATTTTTACGTAGGCCTACGCATGTGGCTGTTCGCAAAAATCTACGAGTTGCAACATAATGAGCGGGTAAAAAATACAATTTTTTGCGTAGGCCACGTAATAATAGGCCTAATGGTTGGGCCCTTTGTCGCCTGTTATATGAGAAGTTCGGAATTTTTTAAAATTAGCCTATTATGGCCCGATGGGACTCCAAAAATGAATGGGTGTGGAGTCCATGACTCTTATCCATTTGGTGTGGACTCCAACTTTTTTGATGTGATGCGTCCATGACTCCAAGAATTCAGACCTTAACGGAATCACTGCCTCTGACCATGATATCTTAGCAGATACGAATCATGATAGCCTACTATTTAAAGTGTGCAAACAAAAGTCCGTAGGCTAGGCTATATTGCACTTTTGTCATTTTAGCCACAACCACTACTACACCTGAGCCAAGTATGAAACTTTCTTTGGACGTTTTCTTTTCCTTGTGTAGGCCTATGAGTTGATTATGCAGCTGGAAATATGCAAATACTTCGTTTTCTTTAAATGATTGAAACATATTAAAATAAGTCCGTAAGCTTACATTGAAATTTTTTTCATTTTAGCCACAACCACGACTACGCCTGAACCAAGTAGGCTATGAAACTTTCTCTGAGCGATTTATTTTCTTAGATGCCTATCTACATGTATGTGTTGATCATGTTACTGCAAATATGCAAACACTTCGGTTTTTTTTAAATGAACGAAACATATTAGAAGTCCTTACATTGCACCTTTTTCATTTTAGCCACAACCACGACTACACCTGAACCAAGTATGAAACTTTCTCCGAACGTTTTATTTTCTTCGATGCCTATCTACCTGTATGTGTTGATCACGTTACTGCAAATATGCAAATACTTCGTTTTCTTAAAATGAATGAAACATATTAAAAAGTCCTTACATTCTTGGCGGAGTTTGTCAGGGGTTAGGCTGCTAAGCTCCCAAGAAGGCCCAGAGTCAATTTTTACCGTGTAAATGGTATCGTTTTTCGGGCTTAGCCCCAACGCGAAATTTCCGAATGACTGAAAAAGAGAAGGTCATCACACTTTTATGGCCAAAGAAATGTAGTAGTTTTCATGAGATTTGAAACTTGACGACTAAAAAAGGGTCATCAACTTTTTTGGACCTGTGAAACATTTTTTTCCGGCGAGGCTAGTCCTGGATGAAATTTTTCCAGCCCCCACCCACGAACGAAACCAAACTCGCCCATCTACATGTATGCACCTTTGTCATTTTAGCCACAACCACGACTACGCCTGAACCAAGTATAACACTTTCTCTGAACTTTTCTTTTTCTTATAAAGGTCTATGTGTTGTTTATGCAACTGCAAATATGCAAATATTTTGTTTTCTTTAAATGAATGAAACATATGAACAAGAGTCTGTAGGCCTACATTGCATTTTTTGTCATTTTAGCCACAACCACGACTACACCTGAACCAAGTATGATTTTTCCCTTTGATTATGAAACTGCCAATATTTCGTTTTGTTCGTATGAATTCAAATAAAGAAACTAAATCCTTTAAATTATTATTTTTCATTTTGGCCACAGCCACAAAACAATTGAACCAAGTGTGAAACTTTCTCTGAACGATTACTTTTCCTTGCATAGGCCTTGTGTTGATTATGCAACTGCAAATATGCAAATATTTCGTTTTCTCTGAATCAATTAAACAAATAAACAGCAAGTATATCCATTGTAATTTTGTCATTTTAGCCACAACCACGACTACACCTGAACCAAGTATGAAACTTTCTCTGAACGATTTATTTCCTTAGATGCCTATCTTCATGTATGTGTTGATCACGTTACTGCAAATATGCAAATACTTCGTTTTCTTTAGATGAACGAAACATATTAAAAAGTCCTTACATTGCACCTTTTTCATTTTAGCCACAACCACAACAACACCTAAGCCAAGTATATAACTTTCTCTAAACGGTTTCTTTTATTTATGTGGGCCAATGTTAGGATTATGCAATTGCAAATGTGCACATGTTTCGTTTTCTTTAAGAATGTGAAAACAATTATTTATGAGCAAAAAGTTCTGACATTTTAAATTTTATGTTTGTCAATTTAGCCACAACTACGACTACAACTACACCAGGTATGAAACTTTATCTAAAGGGTTTTTTCTTTCCTTAGATAGGCTTTTGTATTGATTACTTTGATCGTGAAATTCAAAAAGCTATTATTACGATAAACGTCTGGTGACGACGACCAAGTTAAATACATGAACTCATTAAATGTTCAAACCACTCTGCTCGACAAAGTCGTTCTGCAACGTCTTCAATGGACATAAGAGCACAGTGTAGATAAGGTATACATTCACTATCAGGATTTATATAATATGCATACATAGCCTATAATTATGTCTGCTTATTGCTAGGTGAAGCAATAACAACGCCGTGCACATTTGCCCCGTTACTGCATAATTATGTCGGCCCTAAGTGTGAATGTAGCCTATGTCGGGGCTGATATAGCCTAGATGAGGACAATAGGATAATGATAACTAGTAACATTGGCTTCATGGTACTTTGTAATCATCGCCGACAATAATTATTGTCTGTTATCTCTCATATTTTAGTGCAGTGGTTCCCAACCCGTGGCCCGCTGGCCAAAAGTTGCCCGGCAGACCTTAAAAACGGCTCCTGAACCTCTTAGAAAATTTACACATAATTATAATATATAGGCTAATACAAAAATTGACAATTTGCACAGGATAGAATGCATAATTATTTCGTTTTACAAAATTAATTATTTTATTTAGATGCTTATAAATAATATTACACATTCAATTGTTTACTAAAATTTAGAAATTTTATTTGTTTTAGTTAATATCTAGTTAAATAGGCCTAAAGCATAAAATAAACCGACAAATGTACATATTGAGAATTAAAATTGAAATTAATTTTAGCTTTATGGTCCCACATGTCCTCTAACTATGAAAAAGTGGTTATAATGTTAAAAGGGTGGGAACCTTGATTTAGTGCATCATACATTTTCTCACATTGGTTCATTTCTTCTCATTCAGCCTTAGGGCTACATTTATAAATTCGTCCTCCTCGGCGTTTCTTATAAGCCTGATCATAATTATCAGCAGCAAAAACATAATCGTCAACAATATACTATCGTCGTTGCTAATTGTTGACACGGTCCATGGTTGCCATGGATGGGAATGATTTATATCCACATATTCTCTGCTCATTTTGGACGAGGTAAAGCTTTCCCCCATTTATTCCAAATCATTGTTTCCTCATTTTTCTTGTCGATAAGTCGCAGTCGACATGTTTTCCGTGCATTCCTGCTGTTCATACATTGTCAAGTCCATCTCATTAACCCGGCGTCGGGCTTCGGCTATTGTTAGTTCCTCAATGTGGAATCGCCTGCCCTCTGGAATTCGTGGCAGGATTCTGGTAGGAAATTTGTCTGCATCTTATAGCTCTTTGAAGACCTTTTTCTTTTCATGGGCCTGTCACGCTGAGAGTGCTTCTGAATAGATCGGCTGTGAGAATCGCTTTAAAATGCTATATTAGAGTAAATTTGATTTATATTGGCATTCACACTAAGTGTTTAAATCATCAGTGCACTTATTGAAATACATTATTCTGCCAATTGTTTTTCTATGTTTAGAATTTATTTAAGGTGTATTGAAGACACCACATAATATCCTCATAATGTCAATAAAGTATTTTCCACGTTTTAGAATATTATACGACTCCAATTGTAGGGCCTAGCAGTTCGACAGCAATCCGTTTCAGACAGGACGACGTATTGATTAGCGATGATTTGTTTAAAACAGTCGAAGTAACATCGTCAATTTTTTTCATTTACAGCAACTACTACGACCACGACCACAACCAGTATGAAGCTACACACTCTCTTTCTGGAGAATATTACGAGTTGACGATGAACTTAACAGCATCTGTTAACTTATAGCCTACTGTGATGTAGACTAATTAATACTCATGTGATGTCATTGTGATGTCATTGTGATGTCATTGTGATGTCATTGTGATGTCATTGTGAATTTCTTTGCATGCAAGCCTTTTTCACTGTAGCCACAGCCACAAGAGTGCCAGAGCAAATTCTTGTCATAATTGATTTTGAATTTCAGAAAATTTCAGAAAGGCCTATTGAAGATAATCATAGGCGTAGGGGACATTTCGGCAGTGGGGTGGGGGGGCGGCAAATATTTTACTTTTGCCCGAAAAGTATACTTTGAATTTTTTGGTGGACCGCGAGTCGCCGAAATTTTTCATTTTTTCATCAACCAAATTTGTGGATGACCTTTTTTAATCATTTCGCACAATTCTTCAGAAATATAGCTGTTTTACTCCTGCGTGCCCGAACAATTTTTCCCCTGAAGCATGTTTGTCCGAAAACATGGTTTGTCTGCCCATGCCTGTTTTGCCCGAAAAAAACATTTTCCCTAAATTGGGGGGGGGGGGGCATTTGCCCTCTGGACCCCCGCCTCCTACGCCTATGAAAATAATTGATGCAGAAGACGTATCAAGACATGTAAGATTTTGAGGTACTAAGAAATTGGACCCATAATAATTTCCTGTAAGTATTTATGTATTAAATATACATGTACAGTACACGTTATGAACGTAGGTATTCTTACATACAAAAGGCATACATGCATACTTGTGAACATAATATATGTGTACTGTTTTCTTCATTTCTAAGTTATTTGCCTACATGATAATGCTCACTTGCTACGATACGCATTTATTTCCATTTTCACGTGTTTACTTACTTACTAGCTTGAAGAACCATTGGTGTCTGGACCAGAATCAATGCAAACGTGGATAACATAGCCTACCATTAATTGCATCATTATTGTTGTCATTTTATATTTCAGCAACTACTACTACTACAACATTGCCGCCAAGTAAGAACACAGTTGATCTTGTTTTATCCTATAAAAATTATTATATTATCATTCATCATCGCTATCATGAGGACCTATTTTTTTATTATTTTTTTTTTATCAACCAAAACAGCAAACAAACATGATACAATTATGGCATTGAATAATACATTAATAGAATTGTAAGGTAATTCGCGTAATAATAAGACATGGCAGCCTTGAAGTAACTGAGTAATTGAACACATTAATTTTATGTATGAATGAAAACTGCATGTGGACCTGTATAACGTTTCACTGCATCAAACATTAATTTTGCATCATCCTTCGCCATGCCTCTCGTCATCACGGGTGACCTCAATGTCAGATTTGATCGCCCTGATGACCCAACGGCAGTGCGCATCTCCGAGTTGACGTCGGCGTTTGGTGCTACGCAGTGTGCGCCATAGGTAGCTCATGAACGTGGTGGAATCTTAGACGTGGTTGTGGCTAGAAAGGATGATGTTTCGATCGTGGAAGTGATGTATATCGGCATATCAGACCACCAGTTACTGACCTGGAGGTTTAAGGTTGCTGAAGTGAAGGCGCCTGTCTACAAGACTCAGAGTCGCAGGACATGGAAGACTTTTGATGCAGATGCTTTTAGGAGAGACCTTGCTGCCTCCAGCCTGTGCAGCCCTTCGCTTGTAGCAGACAATCCTTCAATGATGGCGTCTCGCTTCGATGATGTTATCAGCACCCTAGATGTTCATGCCCCGCGGGTGGATGTGAAAAGTTTGTGGATTATTTTATGCATTGTTATGTTGGTATTGAAAATGTTTGCTTTTTTGTTTTCAGCAACAACAACTCCATGTAAGGAACATCATTCTATCTAGGCTAGCTGCTTGTAATTTATTTTGAACGGTTGCGTTCATTAAATGTTTAAGTTTTTGGCGTTATCGTATATCTCATGTTTGCCGCTTCGCAGATCATTATCATTCGTATTCGAACGCCCTGAATAGTTCTTTCTATTTTCCACATTACAATTATTTTTGAAACTTTCAGTAGCCTCGTTTAACAATTAAATTCTCTATAATGATTGCTCTCATTTGTAATGCGTGCAATCCATCAGTTCTGAAGGTGAGTGGGAATTTAAAGCGTGGTTAGTCAATACCTATTGAGATAATTATTTCTATGACGACGAGAACTATTGGGGCAGCTCTTTAAGTAAGTAAGTAGAAGACAACTATATCCACGCCTGTGCCATAAAATCTCTCTGTGCATTATGCTGATCCCTTCCTTTTAACCAAAAGAGTAAATAGTTTTCAGTTGGGAGCTTCTAGAGTCAAGTTGTCATTCTTTACTCATGACAACTTACTAAGTATCGTCATTTGAAGCTAATCTTGCATGTATATCTAGCCCTATTAATGTTTCTATGGTCCCGCAGCAAATGTTTTGTGGAAACGATTGACAATTATTCGCCACTAAACAGAGGAGCAAAAATAGTAGGAGTGATAAGTTGCAAAGGCAGTATCATGGGCTGAGACCTAGGGGGAACAGGGGGGACGGTCCCTCAGTGGAGGTGTTGAAAGGACGGCCCATGCATTTGTCCCCCCCCCCCAATCGTTGAGCGTCACGACTAAAAAAATGTCAGAAATTTTGGCCGGCAAAAGATGGAAATTTTTCGGCGACACTCAGCCATTCGTCCGTCAAAAATCTCGAGTCTTTCCGTCCCCCCTATGTCTCCGCCCAGGTCTACGCCCAAGGGCAGTATGATCGTAAAAACTCGACTTCAACAAGAACGATTATTATTATTATAGAAACAGTAAGCGTAGATAATTATGATAGTAGATAGTTGGTGCTATAAGATAGACAACGCGATGAGCCAATCAATAGACTCTAAGCCATTTAGAGAAGACGAACAACAGTGTAGATTGCGAAAACAAAAGCAGCAAGAGCAAAATGAAACAGCAATTATAGCAATAACTGAAACTTTAGACAACGTCGCTAGAAATTTTATGTAGAACAGTTAATCTCTCTGTGTACTGCAGCATAGTGGCAATGTTAGTGTAAACACTGTAAAGCCTTCTTATTTTAATTAACGGTGTTTAGATTATTGCTTTGTACAATCTATTTACAAAAAAAACTTTAGGATGCCAATGCAGAGATATTAATAGCAATAATAATAATAATAATAATAATAATAATAATAATAATAATAATAATAATAATAATAATAAATCAACTATAATTACAATTATAATAATTGTAGTAGAAGAAGAAGAGGAGGAAGGAGGAGAAGAAGGGGGAGGAGGAGGAAGAGGAGGAGGAGGATGAGGAGGAAAAGGAAGTGGAGGAAAAAGTGAAAGAAGAGAAAAGGAAGAAGAAGAAGAGATTTGTACGATGAACTGAAAACGACAAAGAGAATCTCAATAGAATACAACTTTCGATCGCTGTAGCTTTTCAGCTTCTGTGAAAAGCATTATATAAAGTTTCACAAAGATAATAATTATTATTAAGAGCAAGCGTCATAATGCATTTCAGTCGTGTGCAACAATATTGTCGACCTGGTCTTCCTCGTCGACTGCTCAACCAGCATCTGCGGAGACTCGGTGTGCAGTTATTGGCAGAACAATCTGCTGTTCATCAAGCAGATCATCAGAAGTCTGACCTTTGGACCAGGCGGTTCAAGAGTCGGTGTTGCATATTTCGCCAATACCGCACAATCCGCATTTCACCTTGACACGTGAGTGCTTAGTAGCCTAATACAAGTCAATGAAATGCAAGTTGGTCTACAATGCTACAGTCATCATCGTCATCATCATCATCATCATCGTCATCGTCATCATCATCATCATCATCACCATCATCATCATCATCAATCATCATCATCATCATCACCATCATCATCGTCATCGTCATCATCATCATCATCATCATCATCATCATCATCAACGGTTGGATCATCACCCGTATTTGTCCTTACGCCACTTTCACTATGTTATTGCACCGTTGTCTGTCCTGACGATTGTGGCTCAGCTCCTGCATGAGTGATGTTCTGCACCAGTCAACTCTAATCACCGTCTATCCATTCT
This sequence comes from Lumbricus terrestris, assembly GCA_949752735.1. Taxonomy (NCBI): domain Eukaryota; kingdom Metazoa; phylum Annelida; class Clitellata; order Crassiclitellata; family Lumbricidae; genus Lumbricus; species Lumbricus terrestris. The sequence goes on along the minus strand of OX457043.1, from coordinate 5,749,560 downwards.
TTATGGGGAACGTCATCTCTTGTATGAACCACCCATCCGTCAATACTACAGTGTAAACATTAATATAGGCCTACACTGCCTACAGCTTCAATTTTATAATTTATTTGTCCCTTTATAGCTCGAACTTCTGCATAGAAGCTTTGCTGTGGTCGGTCCATCTTCCTGGAACAATATGGAGTTAGGCTATCTGCAATTTCCGTAATGATACCATTTTCTTCAAGCGTTTGAAACCAATCTCTTTGATTGTGACTTACTGCTGTCAGGTCGGAAGCGCCACTGAGGAGTTTCGTTTGTAGTGGCGCTATAGAAATTCACGATTATGATAGCGTTTGAATACCACTGTGGTCCTGGGTCGGTATGCACAAGAGGGTATAACTCTTACATCTTGCTTAAATCTGGCCTATTCGGGAATACCTGGTTATTTCCGTATGCATGGCTTGAGATTAGCGAATTACGCTAGGTATAACGTTATTCCAACTCCGAGGTAGGAGTAAGCCGGCTACTCCCATTGTGAACATTAGACGGCCGACTTTAGCTGGACAGCGTGAACAGTAGGCAGCCGTCGATATTTCCCTGTGGCCCGTCTTTAGGTCTGAATCTGTTTACCCCACGCTGGCAACGACCGCATATAAATATCTTTCACGCATGCGCGCTTAGCTATAACCTATTGAATTGGGGAAAAACAGGCGTCATGCATCGTCGGATGCAAGGAATGTGTAGATTAGTTATGTATCCTTGCTATTTTGTCTCGTGCATAGGGATAAATTCCAATGGTCATGTCGGGAGTTGTTAAGTCGAGTATAGGCAATCTACCTAGATTAACTTGTGCCTTGTCATGTGCATACCGGCCCTGAGACCTTTCGTGTATCCCGTTGGATCTATAGATAGCCTACACGTGCGGTCGACTCTCGTTCGGTTGCACTCGTATAATAGACGAACGCTTTAGAAATTCGTGAATAAGCGTACAATAGACTATAATGCATACAAAACATTCAGACATGCTTGCATAGATACGTTCTCACACTGCTGACCTGATTTCCCTGTTTATCCATTAGATACAGCAACCTGGACTCTATCTTAAATGCTGTCGATAACATTCCGTATACCGGAGGCGAGACGAACACAACAGGGGGCTTCCAGGTACTCATGTCCGAAATGTTCCAAGCGGTTAATGGTGACAGACCGGAGGTGGTCAACATGGCCATTTGCATCACCGACGGAATGCCGAACATCGCGGCAAAGACATTGAATGCCACTGTCATACAAGCGCACTCGAAAATGAACGTTATGGCTGTTGGTGTCGGAACCGCAGTCAACAGCAACGTCCTGTCGATGATGGCGTCACCGCCAGCCCAGGTATAGGCTATATCATTTTTAGTCGGTGATTCCGAGAGTGGTTAATTAACGATGGAACATATTAATTGTTTACACACTTATGAACGATTGGCAAAATAGATGAGTAAGAAAATAATCTTTGTTAACAGAAGACAGACGCTCGTGATATACAACAACTATATTATGTGTAGTCTATATTGTCGAAATAGACCATAGAAACAGGAATGCACCCGGTGTCGAAGTTATGAACATTTAGAGAATGTCTGATTTTTTAAACGAGTGAAGATCAAACACGCAAACAGATAAACACGTTCACAATGTTCCCAGCCCAGATATCTTCGCGAACTGTTCACCATCCAGCCAACCCGCTCTACCCGATCATCCACCTATCTTGCTCTTTCTCGACCGCCCATCACAAGTCATCTCAAGTTCTCCAACCGAGCCATATCCAACTCAGCACCACGCCTTTGGAATGATCTGCCTGCTGAATTCCGATTTTTTTAGTTCCTCCATCATTACTAATCATACACCTTCCTTAGGCTCCTCTATCCATCACATCTCGAATTTTTCATTCGAAATTTGAGACACTCCTTTTCAAGAACTCTTACCCTGTTTCATATGATCCTCCACCCGTCAATTCCCGACTCAGACGACACCCGCCTCAGTAGCTGTTCCGCCCCTCTGATCCTACGGTAACCCAACTCGGACCACCATGAACTATTCTTACGGGCAACCCTTTTGACTCAACTCAGCGCTCGTGAACAAGCCGGTGCTTCGCGCTTGGCTTTCGAGTGGCGCTTTAGAAATTCGGAGATTACGATTACAACACCTGCATTTTTCGACACATTCATAAACAGAGATAGATATAAATTATTGCAATATATAGGAGATGAACCGATATTGAGATATAAACAGGAATTCTTTAAGAATGGGACTACTAGACTAGTAGAAACTAGCAATATCTATGTATAACTTGTGCGTTAGATACGTTTAAATGCTGCATGTCAACAAAATGCGTTCTGTTGCTTTCATTTACAGCTAAACCAGCAATACTTCAAGGCTGCGTCTTACAACGCGTTGGACACAATTCGTGACCAACTGGCCAGGCAGACTTGCAGTGCTTCGGCGCAAGGAAGTAAGTGCTTTAATCTGTCACTGTACAATGTAGGGCCTACAGTGTACACAACTACACATGTCTCGAGAACCCACAATCACACACAAGCCTACGATAATATGACACATAATAATGTACATATATATTATAATTATGTATAGGTCTATATGCACTTGCATAATTTGTAGATGCATATTATACACAGTGCGCTGACGACACTCAGCTCTATATTGCTCTGTCACACACTGATCAGTCCGGTAAACTTAAACTTGAGGAGTGCCTGTCATCTTTATATGCCTGGTTCTGTTTTAATGGTTTGGCTATAAACCCAAACAAATCTGAGGCAATTTTGTTCGGGTCACGACAACGCTTGCGTTCTTTTCCTTCACTTTCCAGCATCGACCTCGCAGGCTCTGCAGTACCGTTATCCGATTCTGTTAAAACTCTTGGGGTTACCCTGGACAGTATGCTTACTTTTCGGATGCATGTAACTAACCTTTGTAGATCTTGCTTTTATCACATCAGGGCAATACGCCACATTAGGTCGGCTCTGACTAAGGATATGTCGAAGACTTTAGCTTGCGCCCTTGTCTCCTCTCGCCTTGATTATGCTAATGCGGGTTTTGTTGGCATTTCAGACTATGAGCTACATAGGCTGAAACGCATCCAAAATTCTTTAGCTCGCGTTGTGCTGCGTGTTCCACTACGATCAAGTTCCTCAGTTTCCTCATTGGCTTCCTGTCGAGTTTAGGATTAAATTTAAATTGGCCTGTTTAACCTACAAATCCCTCTTTACCGGAACACCTCCCTACCTTCAGCCACTGTTACTCCTTATATTCCTTCTCGTTGCCTGCGATCATCAAACATGGGTCTTTTAGTTGAACCTCGATGCAGAACTGTTATGGGCTCGCGTGCATTCCATGCCTCTGCTCCCAAAGAATGGAATCTACTTCCACTCTCTCTTCGTTGCTCAAATTCACTCCCTACCTTCAAAAAACGGCTCAAAACTCACTATTTCTCTTTGGCTTTCAAGCACATGGACCTTTAACTGCATCTACCTCTGGCGGCTAACTATCCGCGCCTCAGATTCACACTTTGGTGTGACCTTGCGCGCGTAATAAATTTATGTAATAATAATAATAATATTATGTCAACTTTTTATGTATGTGTGTACATGTATGTATGTATGTATGTATGTATGCATGCATGCATGAATGCATGTATGTATGTGTGTATATATGTATGTATGTATGTATGTATGTATGTATGTATGTATGTATGTATGTATGTATGTATGTATTTATGCATGTATGTATGTATGCATGTATGTATGTATTGTATGCATATATGTATGTATGTATATTTGTATAAATGTATGTATGTTTGTATTTATGTATGTATTTATGAGCTCTTGTTACCGTGCCTCTTCAATATTTGAACTTAGAGGTGCTCCCAACTACAGCGTGGACACCGACAAGGAGTTTCACGCCGAAGCGCATGAGTATTTGCTAGTTAATGACTTCCTCAGGGTCCCTACGCATACATTATACATAAGTATACATTACGGACTTACAAACATACATATTTGCATAAATACATTAGTTCCATTGCCGCATCTTAATAGTCTATAGGCTGAGCAAATATAATAAATTTTAATCGTAATCGTAATCTCGTAATCTCGAAACTTCTACAGCGCCCACAAAAGCCAAGTCGCGGGAACCAGCTTATTCACAGGCGCTCAATCAAAACAAAATCGATAGGCAGCGGGTCAAGTCCGGAGCTCTAAAGCTCTTTGGCATCATAAACGTTCATTACTATAATTGGTGCAGCCCAAAAAAATAATCCATTACGAAAATTGCGATTTCTCGAAAACCACAGAATATTTTGTTACAAATATTTCCATTCTTATTCGTAACATATTTTTGCATATTATTTAAATTTTTTATGTCAGTAGGCCTATCTTTATATTTGTGATCATGACATCAGGCAGAAGAAAGAATTGCATTTTTTCAACTGAACACGGCATTCACGAAATAAGAAATCATATTTTTGCATAAAGTAGCTTGAGGTGTGCCATAATTACGTCATTTCCGCTTCATCGACAAGGATTCATGGCCGCCAAATTCCCCAGATATGAACCCACTCGACTATGCTGTCTGGGGTGCAATGCTTGAGACCTACAACACACTTACCACAAAGCTGAAGAATATTCCTGAACTGAAAAATACGCTGCAATTCATCTGGAGTGACTTGCCACTTGAGACTATTCAGAAGTCTGTTCTGGGTTTTCGAAAAGTCTGCAAGCTTGCGTAAAAGCAAACGGTGGTCACTTCGAACATTAATTGCACAAACTTGACACTTGGCCTAATCTTGTCAATAACAATAAGTAACCTTGTTACTTATTGCCGTCAGTAAATGTCTGTTGAAACGAAAATGACATTGTTTCACTTCAGGGTTGCACCATTTTGGTTTTCATGATTCGAATTTCATTAGATTTAGCGAGGCTGTAGATAGCTATGTGTCAAATAGACTGGCGAAATTTTGTAGCAAAATATTCAGCGGTTTTCGAGAAATCGCAATTTTCGAAATGGATTATTTTTTTGGCCGCACCCTGTACTATATACTTTACTTATTATTATAATAATAATAATATTATTATTATAGCTTATTATTATATATATACATATTACATATTACTATAATTTTATGGCGATGGTTGAATGAGAGCACATGTACTGTGAACAGGAGACCGCAAGTTAAATAACCGCTTCCCCTCTCCATGCTCCTCAACTTGCTTAGTACCGTACTTAGTCCATCCGTGCTGCTCTGCACATCGGGTCTCACACATTGTCGCGTTGTTTCTGGTGCGTGTGCATTCTTTGCTTGGGTGGATTGCTTGGGACAGGCTATCATGGCTATTCTTAGATTTCCTGCAGCGGACGCTGACTCAGCTTTCGAAATAATGTTTTTGTTTGTTCGATATTGATGAGGATGAACGACTGCCTCACCAGTCGGAGAGGCTTCAATGTGTGCGGCACATCCTGATCGATGCGCTGCAACATGTCCATTTTAATCCTTTTTTCGGTCTATATTTGCTTTTGGTATACCCGTCTGTAGTTGGTTGGCCTTGACGGAATGGGAAGACCTCTGCTGAACTTCCCCTTGAGTGGTGCTGTATCAACAAATACGATTATAAATGCAACTGCAATTAAGCATTTAAACATTATTACAAAAATTATGTGCATTCATACACACACGCACTTAAATATACATGTACAATGAGCCATGGCTCATTGTGTCTGCAGTAGGCTACAGTAGAAAGTGATCAACTCACAAAGCGGATCTGACGGAGGTGATAGTGTCGTGGCCGACTCTAGCTTTGTGCTCAAAATCGCGCCACCATGTTCACAATCGATGACTAGAAGAGGTTTTGTTGGTTTTACTAACTATTAATAAAATGACGGTTATTATAAGATATCAATATTCTATGACTAAGGCGATCAGTTTATTAGACTGCCGGTCCTTTGGCAGCTCTCTCTCTCTCTGTGTCGAGTTATGATCGTTGATTCAATCTTTTTCGACGATGTTACGTGTCTGTGATCATATCGAGAGCGCCCGGATTTAAGGGGACGCGACGATTATAAGCCCCAGCGTGGTGGGGTAACGCCAGAGGTGGCGATTCGTTCTGGGGTACAGTCAAAGGCTAATTGCCTATTTCAAGTCGGTCGCGGGGTCCGTTAGTGCCGCCTAGGTCGATCGGTCAAATGTTACCCCTGCTCTGATAGCAGACCCCAGTCGAATCACTTAGGTGCCCTCCCTATCTTCAGGTCCGTATATGTTCTGCCCATGACGAGTTCTCACAGCAGGCGTCGTTTGAAGTGGTCACAACGTCGTGTTGTTGATCTGGTGCCAAAGATGACCAGATGTCGCTGCTTGGCCTTGTGGAGGCGACCGCGACAGATAGTAAAAGCTATAATGCACAACATGCATTGTCAATCAGGTTGAGGCACGTGAGGTCATGATCAAGAATAATGCCAACGTCTCTCGCAGAGTTAGAAAAATACGATACAACATCGATCAGACCTCATTGAAAGATCAAGCAGAAGTAGCCTAGTCCTAAACTTGCTACCGGCAGTAACAATAGCAGCTGCTTTTCCACACGCGGCTGCCACCAACATTTGCGCCCAATAGCAGGATTTTAAGCTAGGTCTGCCTTTGTATTGCAGGCTGCCTCAGAGTCTATCATGAGCAAGATAGTTTTCCAAAGATGAATATAGGCCTATATTATTACAATATTATTGTGTTAAATTTCAATTTCTGATCGTAAAGACATGTTGCAGGCGTCGTTTCTTCTATCTACTTAAATGAATCTATATGATAGGTTCCCGGATACATACACTTATAGAAAAATAAGCAACAGTCGAATCTTGCTAAACTTCCCTCAAGTGTAGAAACTTTAGACATCGCCATTGACCAGTTAGATCTACTAGCCTAAAAGCATGGTCCTCATTTTATTTTCTCAAAACCTAGCTCGCCTTTCGTGACCTTGCGCCGTGGGAGTGCCTCTGAACGACTCAACCTATTAAAGGCGCTTCTTAAATGTTTTAATATAATACAATACAAAAGGTGGGTCGGTGGCGTATTGGATTACACACTGGCATGGAGATCAGCGGAGCTGCGTTCTATTCCCGAAGACCCGTAGGATAGACGTGCTTTGTAGGCTGCTGCGCCATTGTATTGCAGTCTGTTCTCAGTGTTCTGTTAGTAGTTAGCAGTTAGGCCTAGTAGTTAAGATTGATGTTAATTGAGATAACTGTATATTGTAACCGGGTGCGGTCTTCCAACCGAATTGTTAAATAAACAAAAATTATGACTGTTAAATGCAGTAAAATATCTGTGAATTTGCTGTTGCAGATAACTATAGAAGTTAAACTCTACCAGAGGAACCGTTCTGAATCGGACAACCTGCCTGCAAACGTCTCTGCTTGAACAACAATTATATAATTATGGACACAATCGTAGCTCATTAGTTAAACGACTTTTCTTGTAGCGCCAAAGGCGATTTTTTCCTAAACGAACTCTGATCTCATTCTGCAAAATTAGGTCAGTATACTCGAAATTCTGCTTTCAAAATTAAAATAGTCGAATTGCATCAGATGTGTGTTATTCTCATGATCAATACTAATATTCGCCATTAACTATAATATGTTGCAATATCAATTATTCTGAATACCATCAACCTTAGCCGTCTGACTTTAGCTGTCATCCTGACCCCTTGGATCTTTAAGTGGAACCGATTATGAGCCCTCTTCCTATCGATTTTCTTCTGGCTAAACGCCTTGTAGGCTACTCACAGGTAAACCAGAACTGTACTTCAAGGTTTCGTCTTCTTAAGCGTTGAACACAATTCGTGAACAACAGTACTGGTTTAGCAGGCAGGATAGTGTGGCGAGAAGTTAGTCAGACGGTTAAGGTGGGTGATGTTTGTAGTTGAACGACGTGGGAGGCATGTGGAAGGAAGTACAGTAGTAATCAGTATCAGGTAGTGAAAAGGCAACTTTTCAGTTTATAGTGAAAGTCCAGTGGGGATAGCCTATAGAGAGAGGTGAGTTTTGGTGAGTTCGTATGATAAGTCTTTCATAATAACATGCCTTAGCTGTTAGGTGGTGGTCCCATACAATGCAAACAATGCATTCCTATTCGACGCTGTGCTCCTTATGAATCTCAAACTGTACGTAGCCTACGACCATGCAAATGGACATTAACGTCACAAGCGAACTTTGCGTGGAAGTCTGATCAACATCCTTACAGAATGATAGAAGTATCCCAACCGTTCCAGGACCAGTTGTCCATCCTTCCGGTTCCAGGCCCCAAGCTGTTGCTCTATATGGGCTGCCATTTTACACATCAACAGCAGGCCTATAGCCTACGTCCTACGCTCGATTGTATTATTGAAAATGTCTGCAACACCTGTTTCGGTAACTCAATAAAACGGCCATTTGTACGAAAGCTTAATTTCGCTTTAGATTGCCATAGCCGTAGCCGTATAGGCAATTGTTCTAGAGAAAAGCTAGAAAGCTTGGCCTGCCTTAGAGAATGTCTGCCATGACCTATGGCTGTTGTTCATACCAAATGCTGAACCATATTTGGATAATGACTACCTGAGTCATAAAGAGCTACGGTAGCGAAGGAAGTTTTCAGCTACGTCAGTAGCAAATATCTGAGTAATAATAGCAATACCGGGTACTAAGTTAGTAAGCTACGCTGTTGCATTCCGGGGCACTGTCGCCAACCAAGACTACGACGAGCAGGGCATTCTCCAGACAAATTATATCGACAGTAAATACCGAAGCCTCTGAGGGTCCAGGTTACCTCTTGGCTAGAATATTAGAATTACTAAGATAGGTCTATAGGCCTACCGATTTTATAACAATTATACAACAGAATGATGAATTTGTGATAGAATAGAATTTTACGATGCAAATTCAGAAAAATAATAGACACCAGTCACGACATGTTCATAATAAAAAATTATCTGCTGGTCATACCATGCATGCCTATTTCTACAAAAAAATAGTCCAAATAAAGCTTTCACTCGGAGCTCGCGTGACTTCCTGAGGTTTCATACCCGGATTGACTAAAGCATAAACTATACAAGCGATCTGTAAAAACCTGGATCAGCCTGATTTACTTTGTCTTATGATCATTTGCGGAGACCGCAAACATAGATGGAACGAGTTCCAGCAAGGATCTCCAGTCCTCCACGTCATATCAATGACTATTAGAATCCAGGCGCGATAGAAGTTCCCAATTATCACACTCGCAACGAAAACATCATGCTTTTCGAATTGAGCTACTAATAAATCTTCGCAGAGCAGAGGAAAAATTTCCTGTTCGAATCGGATTGAATTTGATTACATTATAACGAGAAAGTATCGACAGAAAAGCCGTTGAATGTGAATGCGTCGTGCGGCGCGCGCGTGGTCGCATGTTTGAGTCAGCGAAGCTCAATTCTTGTCGGGTTGGTTGAAAATCATAATTTTTAAGTCGACATCTTAAGTTGTCAGCCGAATACTGCAGCGTTGAGATGAGTCTAGCGAACAGCAGAGTCGTGATTATCATTATCCGAAGCTTTGAATTGAAGCTAAGTGGGCTGAAGTTCAAATATATACCATCATTTCGCTATTGATAACTCGTTCCTGACGTGTTGTTCGGCTGTACACACGGCGGAGATGCATTCCAGAGAGCTGTATTGGCACGTACGGTGAATCGACTGTGCTCACATCTGGCTTTCTGAACGTGACTTGGAAGCACGATTGCGAATATTCACTGTGCTGAATGTAGAATTGTAGATGGAGAGATCCATTTAGATATCGGCGCCTTATCGAGCGTCGACATTAAGAATCTGTTTTGTTCGTTTGGAAGTTGATGGCAAATCGGAATTTCATGCATTTCTCATAGTCCCATTAATGTCAGAGATGAGGTGGAGAAGCAGGGTCCCCGTGGAATTACTCCAACGACGGAATCCCAACTGGTAGGCCTATAGGTTGGCAGAAGAACATTTTTGCTCAGCTGTAACGAGTGAAACTGGAAGATCACGATGTCTTCAATAATCTTAGAGAGAAAAGAAACGCTAGGCTGCGACCTAAGTTAGTTGCTCAGTAATGTCATATCCATCTTTCTCAAGCACAGGAACAGGGGCTGATCTCTTCTGCACAGCACGGAGGACTCCATCACAAAGAGAAGAGGTTTTAGAGCTTTGTGAGGAGCGGTTTATGGTCTTGATAAGCACGATGCGCGCGCGGAAGCGGGATCGCTTCGCCCTAACCCCCAAAGGTCCACTCAACCTTCCATTCGGCAGATGGCGTTGAAAAACTGAGCTGTAGGACGAGATGAGCGCCTTGCATTGCTGCCGACAGTTGAATTCGACTCCGATAACAACTGCGATCATCCGTTGATAATATATGAATAATTGCAATCATGCTGCGTTGTGTCAGTTTGATACTAAAGCTACCACAATAATTATTATAATTATTATAATTATTATAACACACTCCGTCAGGATGAACGTTGACGCTGTGTACGTGTAGGTTTCCTGCGCTGACTCTATGACTTCTGACCACTGTTACAGTAGACTAACCAGGCCTATAGGAAGTACGAGGTGGTGGGATCAAGGTCCATCCCTTCCGGTCTGTCTCTTGACCTGCATCGGTGTTTCACGGAGAAACGATAAGGTGCAATATTATTACAGCCGATCGATGCAGTCGGTGGGTGATCCGAGAGCTTCGTCAGTTCGTTGGAGTTGAGTGTGACACGCACATGCAACCATCCATCCATTTAGATGGGCAGGGCCGGATTAAGGCATCATGATGATGATGATGATGATGATGATGATGATGATGATGATGATGATGATGATGATGATGATGATGATGATGATGATGATGATGACGACGACGACGACGACGACGACGATGATGATAATGATAATGATAATGATAATGATAATGATAATGATAATGATAATAATAATAATAATAATAATAATAATAATAATAATAATAATAATAATTTTTTGAAATCCCGAGGGATCCTAGGTACCTCGGGTAAAAAAATAATAATAATAACAATTAAAATAACAATAACAACAATAATTTTTTGAAATCCCGATGGATCTGAGGTACTTCGGGTAAAATACTGGTAGGCCTACTACCAATAGTAAGAAAAAAAATAATAATAACAATAATCTTCACTTCACTCCAAACTGACGCAACGAAGAATTATCGTAACAACAATCATTTCATTCATAGTTTTACGGATGATCATAAGTTATCACAGGAGTCGAATTTAACAGTTGACAGCCACCAGGGTGCTCGCTCAGCACATACCATAGACCTTACGTGTAACTCATTTTACTAACGCCATCTGCCGATTGGAAGGTTGATTGAACGTTTGGAAGGCGCTGGAAGCTAGCTGTACAAGAGTGTTAACCAATTCCCTACACCCCACAGTGTCCCACACATAAGTAAACAATTCCCTACCCCCCCTTCACACATAACATGATGGTCTTGACAGGACTATTTGGCAATGCAAACAGACTAGGTTTCGTGAGCTTATGACAGGTCTGGGGGTAAGGTCACTGTTTCACACGGAAATTTCGAGACCTTAGGCTACAGAACTATGGATTCATCGTTAGCAATACATATAATTCATTCATTCATTCCAAAAACTTATATAGCGCCCCTTCAAGAAGCCTACTCAGAGGCGCTCCCAACACAACCACGTCTAAAAAGATAGTCTTGAGCAACTGGTAGAAAGCAGGCAATTAATTATCATCTGGTATTGTTCGGCTTCATTTCCGATCTAACTTCTTCAAAATCGAAGTTCTGAAGAATTAACCAATCATAATAACTATGGAGGACTTCATGTTGTGGTTTGATAATTATTAGAGTGTCTCATTTGGATCGTTCAGTTAATAAGGAGAGACCACAAACAGTCAGCATAGATCTAATCTAATCTCCGATGATTGTTACAAAAAATAATGACTTCCATAGCGCCTTTTTCATATTGTCAAAAGAGAGTCACTTAGATTGAAACCACAATTAAGGCTCACAATCAGAATCATTTTTCAAAATTATTTAAGGGTTATTATTGTTCCCACATAAATGGCCAATGGGCCTATGCACAATTTTCACATAGGCTAGTTTTACACAAGTGCTGAGCCATTACGACGGTGCAACATTCAGTATTTAGGCTACATTAGGGTAGCCTACAGTTTGGGGAGCAATCGGAACTACAGAAGAATAATATGATAAAGTGCCACTTACAAGACTCGTAATCCATTGGAAATTCAAGTTGCCCTTCAATCGGTGAGCGAAACGAAAGGTCCAGCAACAGATGGTATGCAGGTTTGATTAGTCAAGCGTTTTGACCCGAATTTGCTCCGAAGAGCGTCGTGTGCATTTCTGAAAGTGTCATGCTGTTCAGCCAATAATAAAAATTATTTTGGCACCCAGAAGAAGTAAAGTCTGATGAAATTTTATTTAGAAAAAACTCCCAGGCACATAATTATCACGACTTTCATTGTTTTGTCTTTTCCGCAAGGTTCTCTCCTCGCCGCTCTACAATTATGGACCTACATAATTATTGCCCTACTCTGCTTGTCCCTTCCTCAGTTATCAAGCACCTGAAGTCTGTTTTACTACAGTACACTGATTCCTATGGTTCGTGTCCATAGCGCCCCTCAGGCTAAGAATCGCCGGAGTCTGACAGGGTCCAACCACCTTTTATTTCATAGGAGCCTATGACATAATTTTCCTTGCACACCCCAAATTTACGTGGATCATAATAAATCACAGTCCGACGCTCCCGTTATTTTTCTACAATTATTCTTACACCAGCGCCACTGATGAGTCCCTACTTGAAGTGGCGTTCCATTTAATATGTAAGAATACAGTTACAACTACTGTAACCAGCTACTCCCAATAATTACGTCGTATCGCATTAGCTTGTCCAACCCACGGAGGATCTGATCGATTATTGACATACTCAGATGAAGAGACGGCTTCAGCAATAATCACCGTTGACGCACTTCATCGAGATGGCTACTCGCGCGACACCTGTCAGCAAGTCATTTAACGAGGCGAAGGCGAAGGCGCCATTGATGGCTGGGATCCGCTTTTCGCTATAAAGACCGCCCGCAGGACTCGCCCCTTCGTCAGTCTGTTTCACAGACTTCGTTGACAACAGCTACTTACCTGAAGACGAAGATCATACAGACGACTCGGCAACAACTCTTGTTGCCCCATCTGTGATCATGCGTATTTGGAGCGGCAGAATGCCGCTGGCTCTGTGGCTTGCAGCCTTGTGTCTCTCGACAATCTTGGCTGATGATAGTTATGCACCGGGATACGATGGAGACAGCAATCCTGAAGTCACCCCGAATGAAGGCTACTCGAATGGAGGCGACCAGGATGGTGGCAACTCCACTGGAGGCAGCTCCAATGGTGGCAACTCCAACGGTGGCAACTCAAATGGAGGCAACTCGAATGGTGGCAATTCGAATGGCAATCATCCGCCAGTGTAAGTATCGAAATGTCTTTATATTTATACAGGGATCTGTCTTTGGTCCTCTATTATTCACAGTCTTTGCCTCACCAATTAATCGCATAGCTAATCATTTTGGTGTCCAATTGCAGCAGTACGCGGACGACACTCAGCTCCATATTGCTCTGTCACACACTGATCAGTCCGGTAGACTTAAACTTGAGGAGTGCCTTTCATCTTTATATGCCTGGTTCTGTTTTAATGGTTTGGCTATAAACCTAAACAAGTCTGAGGCAATTTTGTTCGGGTCACGACAACGCCTGCGTTCTTTTCCTTCACTTTCCAGCATCGACCTCGCAGGCTCCGCAGTACCGTTATCAGATTCTGTTAAAACTCTTGGGGTTACCCTGGACAGTATGCTTACTTTTCGGATGCATGTAACTAACCTTTGTAGATCTTGTTTTTATCACATCAGGGCAATACGCCACATTAGGTCGGCTCTGACTAAGGATATGTCGAAGACTTTAGCTTGCGCCCTTGTCTCCTCTCGCCTTGATTATGCTAATGCGATTTTGTTGGCATTTCAGACTATGAGCTACATAGGCTGCAACGCATCCAAAATTCCTTAGCTCGGGTTGTGCTGCGTGTCCCACTACGATCAAGTTCTTCAGTTTTGCTTCATCAGCTGCATTGGCTTCCTGTCGAGTTCAGGATTAAATTTAAATTGGCCTGTTTAACCTACAAATCCCTCTCTACCGGAACACCTCCCTACCTTCAGTCACTGCTTACTCCTTACATTCCTCCTCGTTGCCTGCGATCATCAAGCATGGGTCTTTTAGCTGAGCCTCGATGCAGAACTGTGATGGGCTCGCGTGCATTCCATGCCTCTGCTCCCAAAGAATGGAATCTACTTCCACTCTCTCTTCGTTGCTCAAATTCACTCCCTACCTTCAAAAAACGGCTCAAAACTCACTATTTCTCTTTGGTCTTCAAGCACATGGACCTCTAACTGCATCTTCCTCTGGCGGCTAACTATCTACGCCTCAGATTCACACTTTAGTGCGACCTTGCGCGCGTTATAAATTTATGTAATAATAATAATAATATTTGAGGGCAATGTTCTTATACTGAATAATCTGTGCCTGAGCATAACCTCTTCAAGACAATGTTTGCGCATTGTTGTGTCCTTGTAGGCGTTGCAAGTTTCGACAGGCGCTATAAAAATTGTTTGGTACATTGCTTCTGCCTATAGGCCTAATGGATCCAGCCAACTACAGGCCAATTCCAAATGTCACATTCTTGTCTAAAAGTTTAGAACTCATTGTTGCAAACCAATTAATTTCTTATTTGGGCATTCACGGGTTACTTCCTATCAGCAATCTGGTCCCGTAGAAATCATTCTACCGAAACTCTTTTGGTTCGTCTATAATTGTCTGATTTCTATGGTGCCACAGACCGTGGCCAGGTCACACTTTTATCTCTGTTTGAAGTCAGTGCCGCTTTTGATGCAGTTGACCACTCTACCTAGCATCCATTTGAACTATCCAATAAAAACAATAAAAACTTCATAACACGGATGCTGTATAAAAACGTTTACTAGGCTTTATTCGCTGCTCCATTGTGCTTGTTAACTGTCGCGTTATGTCGACCGGTTATTCTTTCAATAAAACGAATACTATTAATATTATCTTACTCCAACGTCTCACTATTTTCTTTGACTTGACTGTTGCTTCTTTAGAATGGCTTCACTCTTTTCTATCTGCATGGGCGCACTAACTGTGCGGTTTTGGATGCCTCTAGGTCGTGTTGGATCTACGCCCGGTGTGCCGCAGGGTTCAGTTTTGGTACCTTTGCTGTAACGTTCTCTACACAGCTGGTAATAGTCCCTTGTTGTCTACATGTGGCCTCCTGGACCAACTCTATGCTGACGACCTGCAGGCTTATGCTCACTGCTTTGCCGCTGATACATTGTCCACTGTGACTTTAATGTCCAATGCCATTGATACTCTCTCATCATTGATGGCATCCAATCGTTTGTTACTAAATCCCTCTGAAACTCAGTTCATCTGGTTTGGTACTCGCAGGCAATTGGCATCCATTGACCTCCACTTAATAGCAGCAACTTCCCCTGATATCTCGTTCTCTCTCACAGTGCGAGACCTTGGAATTACTTTGGATCAAGAGCTCAATTTCTCTAAGCATATCAATTTGGTCACTCGTAGTTGCTACTACCAGCTTCGTCAACTCCGAGTTGTCTCAAGATCTCTCTCTCATGGTGCTACTATGACTCTTGTGCATGTCTTTGTCACCATTAGAATTGATAACTGCAGTTCGGTACTCGTGGGTACGCCACCTGGACTAATTGGGCGTCTTCGTTCGGCTGCTCGCCTTGTTGGCCGCCTTCCTAAATATGCTCCCATCTCTGCTTATATGCGTGATGTTCTTCACTGGCTCCCTGTTTCACAGCGCATCTCCTACCGAGTTGCTGCCCTTGTTTGGCGATGCCTTCTTTCTTGTGCTCCAACATAGGCCTACCTGTCTTGCCTTTGTCGAACTGTCTCCGGCCTTGCAGCCCGTCGAGTTCTTCGCTCTGCGCAGGGCCGGTCTTAGGCACAGGCGGGTTATAGGACAGGATTTGGAGGCCCAGGGCCACAACTAATTTTCAAGGCCTTCTCACTCAAGAATCTGCGTCAAAATTCTGGATTGCTATGAGAATCCTGATCCAATGTCAACATGTCTCATAATATTTGAATGATTTAAAAAGAAAATTATTTGAGTTATCTGATTCATTGTCAATTGTTAAATGCTGTACAACGATTTCACATTTTCTTGATTCAAAACTCCATTCTCTGTCAGTCACAGTTGTTACAGTTGTCGAAGTCTCTTGAAGGGTAGATCTACTTTCTGTTTTATTAATTTATTTCTCGAAGAACTTCAGTAGGACTATGGCTGAGCCTATTGCTATTATCAGGATGTGCAACAAAATTTGATTTTTTTGGCTTGCTGAAGCAGCTTCCTTTTGTCTGGCCAATTTCTTTCGTTTCTCGAGTCCACTTTCGAATGATCTCTTCATCCAAGACTCAATTCATGTGGCTGGGCACGCGTGAAAAATAATCTTAATAGCGCGTTCTTGCAGTTATAAAAATGGACAGTTGTAAAAGCACTTCTGTAGACCTACAGTTAAAACTAGCAAAAAGATCATTGTTCTCCGATTGGAAGTAATTTACGATGGAAGATGGGAAAGGAAAGAAGGAGTTGTGCAGTTCTAACTTCTAAAAATTCCTTTAAAACAATGCAGTAGCTTTGACTGAGGCAATTTCGTCTTCGTTTCAGCATCAATAAAATTATATTGCTAAGGTCTCAGAGTACAGGTAGAAACTAGAAACCCGCTTCTAAAAATAGCATTAGAGTAGGCCTAACGGATTCATTATAATTAAAAAGTAACACGATGTTCACCATTTGAAATAGGTCTTTTTCACTCTTAGCCATTGTGCATGGAATTGAATTTTATCCGGCCTTCAGTGTAGGCCTACAAAGGAAAAAATATAAAGTAGGCCTACTCAGCTAAGTGTAGACTCTGGCTGGTTTATCTTTGGATTCTGACGTGTGCTGAACAATTAAGTTTGAGTGGGGATCTGAGGGCGCGAAATGTATGATTTGCCTGAGGTGCCCAATGCATGCTTTGCCTATGGCGCCAAATGCATGCTGGGACGCCAAATGCATGCTTTGCCTAGGGCGCCATTTTAGCTAAGGCCGGTGTTGCGTGACAGAGTCTCCCCCCCCTAAAAGTCTGCCCCCGGAGACTCTATTTCGAAACAGATTCTCCCCCCGGAGGATCTTTTCCAGAATAAATTCGCCCCCGGAGACTATATTCTGAAATAAAGTCTCCGGGGGGAGAGAGTATTTCCTCCGTCTACGTAACAAAGTCTCCCCGCTGAGCGTGAAATCGGCTACAGTCGCATAAAAGTTATAGATGAGCAGGTTTAACGGTTAGTTTATGTTGCTAAATTATCTAACACGAACATATAGATACTTTTACAACAGAAAAATGTTTTCCAATGCTGATTTTCAGCCAGAGGGAGACTCTGTTTCGGGGGGAGACTTTGTATCGGGGGAGACTTTATTTCGTGACACCGGCCCTGGCTATGCGGCAACGGGTGAGCTTTTGCTTCCGCGAGCTCCCACTTCTATCAGGAGCGCCGGGCCTTTTATAATTGTGGGCCCCGCTATCTGGAATGGCCTCCAACTAACCTTGCGACTTATGCCTTGGCTAAATTCCCCTGCATTTCTTAAGTCACTGAGCCTATAGGCCCTACTGTTGTCGACCCTGCGCAGAATGCATTTGCTAACTTTTTTAAACTTGTTTAAATCGTTAGATATTTTAGGTGTAGGCCCTACAGCATTACGTAACCTACTTTGTAATGCGTCATGCATTACATGTATGCATCTGCATGTAGCCTACGCGCATGGTTTCCATGTTAGATGTCAACATGCAATGGAGTTTTCAGACGAGTCGATATTTAGTACGTGCTTAAAAGCGTATAAACTTTTTCAACAGTGTCTTGCTTTAGGCGTAGGCCGCCTGTATTTCCAAACCTTCCCTCCCCTGAACAGCTACTGAAGTTACGTATAATTCTTGTCGGGTTTGCAGGTTTACCGGTAGGCCTTTGTTGTACGCAAATGATTAATAGTTAACCTGACAGATGATATTTTTTGGGTCCGTTAACTTCGAACCTACCACGCTGACATAAAACTTTAACTTCGTGGACCCAGACAATGCGGATTCTTGGTAGATCGACGATCCAGGACCGCCCTCGACAAAAAACCCTGGTAATAAAGTCCAGTTCATTTGGTTGTTGTTCGCTCGTTGCGCTCAGTTGCCATGATCGATTACAATGATCGATTACAATGATCGATTACAATGATCGATTACAATGATCGATTACAATGTCATGTCTTGACGCCATAGATTTCTGTACAGTCTTTTCTCTTCCTCAGTCAATGATCTGGCATTTCAGTCTCCTCGGATCATTGCACCCTTTAGCCGGCTGACCATGTGCTCCTAAACAGCCATCCTAGCCATAACCATAGCCAGAGCCAGAGTCATAGCTGCCCCATAAACATAGCTGTCCCGCCTCCTTTGAACAATCCCCAGTTTTAAGACAGTTGACTGACTCACCGTAGGAACTCACCCAGGCCTCACTTCTTCCAATCTCTTCCCAGGTCTTTCACTCAAAAACTGAAGACATTACTTTTTCACAAATCCTATCCTGACTCCTCCTCTTCTCCTCAACTCCCCGGCCATTTCAACTCTAAAAGCTATTCACCTTAGCCGGTCTAATCCTCCGAATATTTCACCCTCTGCCTATCGATTTTGTGTTGATTAAGCGCCTGTAAATAAGCTGGTTCCCTGGCGCTGTAGGAAACTCGACCTTAGGATTACGATTACGATACTAAGTTCTGCGTGCACGCAGTCCAGAAACCATGCATGCCAGCTGGAATTCATACCTCGAGACGGCGGCGCCAGGATTTCAGTTTGAGGGGGGCTGAATCCTTGCGGAGGAATTTTTCCATTTTCATCCGCCAAAATTTCTAACAACCTTTTTTAGTCATCCTGCCGAAATCTCATGGAAATTGACGATCATTTTTCCTTGCCCCCTCCCTAGCGCCGCCACTGTCTCGAGAGCTACTGCCCACAGTGCCCAGTTTGAGCTGCTCAGCTTGTTCCTTCCATGTTTCCTGAAGCGTCGAACGCCTGTATTATTCGATGGTGATGTCAATGGTCTGTGTAGATGACGTCGCTACTGATGATATTCACTTGAAATGGCGCTGCATAATTTAATGTCAGATTACGATCACAATAATTCACTCTAATATGCTGCGATTGATTCACCGTTCCATCGAGTTATTCCATGCATTACTTTTGCAGTAGCCATCGCTGCGACACTGTCAAACACGTGAAGAAAACCGTGAAGGAATCGTGCTCCAATGGTGTCGACCGCATTCATGACGGATATGAGGTCGACAAAGACGCTTCGAAGCTGACCGACTACAGTGCCGATGAGCTTACACAGCAACTGACTCAATGGCGCGATCATCCTAACAGACATGTTCCAGATTGTGTTTTCTACAAGTAAGAATCCTCTCTGTGACAGCTGCACTATGCACAAATGGGCGCGCTTGTGTATATATGTAGGTTATAATAATCATTTATATATCAGACGAGGCGCCATCGATTGGGGGACCTACTTAGAAAAACACCGCCTTACTTCCTACTAAGCATAATTTTTATATTTAGATTGGATCGAATTGAAACCTTGTGGATTTGATTTGACGTTGGAAAAGATAAAAATGAATCCGAATTATTTAAAACTTCTATACTTTTACTCGTGTTCGTGTGTTTTCTATCGACAAATTGCTTCTCAGTCATAGCTCTAGATACCTAAGTGTGTAATAGTAAGACCTTACTTTACACCTTAGTCCTTCCGTGCAAATCTGCACATAGGGCAATGCAGTCTCTCCACTCCTCTCTGTTCCATGACCATCTCCAGACCCTGCAGATCCTCTCGCAAGTCTCCATCCAGTTCTTCCTTGGACCCCTCTACCAAGTCTTCCCTCCGTAGTCCAGATTGCTGCTTGTTTTGCTCTTCTGTAATAGTAAAACGTGAAAGTAGTGCAAGTAAAGTGCGTACCGTGCTAGCCCGACATTTTATTTGGGTTAAACTGAATGAGCTGAATGAGGTTTCTACATGAACATTTGACCAGATTCGAAGAAAACAATACGAATTTCTATGACATTATAATTATAACTATGAATGAAGTCTGTCTGGTCTGGTCTCCGCTTCTTTGAATGGTCTATGGTGTTAGCCCGACATTTTATCTCTGAAATTAGTGACCTTCGGGAAGCGAACCGGGGTCCGCACAGATTCGAGTGAGACGTGGCCAAAGCTCTTACCGACGTAGCCAACGGGCCAGTGGCTACAAACCCGTTAACCTACTACTTGTATGCGCACTACTCTTACGGACCTTTTTGACTCAACGCAGCGCTCGTCAATAAACTGGTGCCTTGCGCTTCCCTTTCGAGTGGCGCTTTAGAAATCTGGAGATTACGTTTACGATTACGAGAGCCAGCCATACTGTAGGCAATAAAGTAGACCATATGATGTATACAACTATTTTGTCACCGATGCTATGTTCCACCTTATCCCTTGCATTGGGTCAGTTGCGTATCATTGCGGAACACATACTTTGAACTTTTGTTAAAGTTGTGCCAAACATTTTTGTTCAAAGGAACATTGACACAACGGTGTCCGCATGTTGCGCCGGATGGACGGGAAGAGATTGCAGTACAGGTGCGTAGAAAAAAAAAGAACACGGTTATACGACTGCTAAAAAAAATTGTTTTCCAAATTACATTAAATTAGGCTTTTTTCAATCTAAAATGAATAACTTAAGTTGCTGGAATAAACGAGTTAATATAAGTGGTGGTGGTATTTGCAGTTTAACGTCACTGTGTGGTAACAAAGACCATTAGCGACGCCCTCCTCCTTTATTCAGGCTTGGGATTAGCACTGGCAGAGTGCAACCAGTGGCGGAGTTTTAATAGAAGTAAATGATTATATATCTTTTGAAAGAGTTCCTGCATTATGGAACCAGCTTCCTCCTTCAACGCGTTCCTCCATATTAACTGGTGGGCCTAACGTGCATGGACTGCTTCCTCCGATAAGGCATTTCCACCCATAGTGCTATCTTTTCTAAACATCGCCTGAATCCCTTATTAGTAAAAATTGGGTGCAAAGTGGAATTAATTCTCTGGACTAATTTTCGTTTTAGCTGTTTGTGATCCGTCGTGCTCACAGCACGGTAGATGCGTCAACCCAAGCGTCTGCTCATGCGACGATGGGTACGTTGGATCGACCTGTGACGACTACAAACCAGGTATGCAGCAGCTTAGGCCTACCTACAAGCCAATTAAAGTTATGCCTACTCTAAAAATCTAATTTTCACAAAACCTTTTTTTTTTTACCTCACTTCAATCTATTACAGCATAGGGAGTGTCATACTTCATGGCACGCTTAACGGAACGGAGACGAGTTGATAGAATTGGTCGTTGTCATCAGATTTCTGACAGCATTTTTCTATTCCTCCTTTAAGACTCTCCTGTGTTTCCATCATTTTTTCTATAAGGCTTCTCTTACCATGCCATCATTGCACAGCTCAACCTGAACTGACTTAACAACATTTTCGAGCCTTCTAACACACACAGACAACTTGGCACTTTAAAACGCGTTTTATAAAACGGCAGAGACGACTATAAGTGCTCAATGTATCGTTCATATTGACAGACGTTAGTGAGACGTTCAAGTTTTGCTACGTGGAATCGACTTGCCTTGGTGCTAAGCCGGACGATGCAGACTCTGTCGTGTCAAAGGATGACTGCTGTTCAAAGTACGGAGGCAACAGTTGGGGCGTCTCAGACGGCAGCGACTGCCAGCAGTGCACCGCCGAACCACTCCCGGACGACGGCTATGGCCTGCCTCCTCCTGACAAGCCAACAGGTTTGTTTTACCTAGCAATCCATTTTGTGATTCTTGCATGCGTCCATTTAACAAGGAATTATTTATATAGCGTCCCGTCAAAGAAAATTACTCAAATGCGCTCCCGACTGCAGCGGGCTCATAGAGAACAGGTTTAAGATGGGCAAGGAAGGATTCTGGTAGAGTCCCATTCGTGTAGCCCAGTGGTTCTCAACCCGTGGCCCGCGGGCCAAAAGTGGCCCGCCAGGCCTAAAAAAAGTGGCCCTCATCTATCAAAGAATTAACAAAAATAGATAAAAAATTTGACAATTTAGACAGTATATAACACATAATTATTTTCTAGTACAAATTATTTTATTTTGACGTCTAATAATAGCATCAAACATTCAATTTTGATTCAATTATGACAATTTTATAAGCTTTCAGTTAATTGAATTTTAGCCTTGTGGTCCTCCAATGTCCTTAAACTAAGAAAAAGTGGCCCTCGTGTCCTCCAACTTGGAAAAAGTGGCCCTAGAGTCAATAAAAGTTGGGAACCACTGGTGTAACCGTATGCTCCTTAGTATCATTAGTGGTGTGCTCGTATGTTGAGATTTGATTTAGATTTTATCTTTGTTGGTAGAGCACTTGATTCGTGGTACGTCCTCAGTGATTTATACGTAGGATGTTCCCTCAGTGGCCGTTCCCAATGATTTATTCGAAGGATGTTCCAATGTTCCATCAGTGGCACACTTCAGTAGTCAATTCGTTGTATGTTCCAATACTTTATTAGACTTCTGAATTGAAAAAAGGATCAATGCCAAGCCTGGGTGAGCAATAGAGCCCCGCTGCATTCAGGGTCTACTGTTCACTTTCCAGCTTATTAAATTTCGCTGCTTGCTGACAGGGTCACTTTCTTTATACAGCAAAATGTTTCCAGGATTGATACACAGAATCTACGCAGCAGATTCGAATCTGCGATTGTTAGTCAAGTGCGCTGCCAACAAACAGCAAATCTGAGACAAATCTCACCCTATGGTACTGTTCACCCCTACTTCGACACGAAAATAGTTTTTCCCTTATAATTTCAATGATGATCAAGTCATGCTAGCCTGCGTCATTCTTCGGCGGTTCTCTTAGTTTGGTTGCAGCGTGAGGTATCCTATTATAGTTTTAAGCGCTTTCAATTATTCGCCATGTGTTTTACCGACAGTCAATTACAAGCTGGATTGACGAAAATCACAATTTTAAGCTGAATAAAAAAACTTAACTCGGTAAGAACCTCATGGATGAGAATTAGTTCCTGTGGGAACCTATTCCATACTACTGTACCCACCACGGATAAGGCTCGATTCTAGAAATTTGCAGTTCGTGCCAAGGAACGAAGAGCACCCTTTCTGTGCAGACTGGAGACTCAGGTGAACGCGTCAGTTACTACGACCGTCGTATCAGTATTAAAGTACTCCGTACATATGCTTCGTTTGCAGTTATCAAAAACTCAGGCTACCAATCGTCCGGGACGTGCATGGGAAGTGGACTGAGCTACTACCGGACCTTCGACGGGGTCGAGTTCCAGTTCTCGGGTCGATGCACCTACATTCTGTTCAGCGACGGCTTGCGAACTGTCAGTCTCAAGCTGATCAACTGTGACCGTTGCACGTCGTGCGAAAAGGTACGTGGCGTCATTAGCTCCAGTGTATATCAATAGTAGTGCTCTTACGGTAGAGTAAGAGACGCTTTAGAAGTTCTCGTAAGCTTTTATTCGATACGATTAATTGATTTTGTCTCAACGATGCTGTCAGTTTTCTCCTTAATTTTTCTTGAAGACTTGAACCAAGCTGTAACTAGGACAGGCTTTGTCGCTTTGAAGTTAAAAAGTTTACAGAATGGAGTAGAAAAACTAAGAGTAGGTCGCGGCCCTGTCTGATTAATTATCTCTTCGCCGCCGAGTTCCGATGTACCCTAAACATCGACTCTCTTGGATAATATATCGAGGGTTTAACAACAACTTACGACAACAAATGCCGTAACCGTCAGCAGAAATTACTCTGGCATATTAAGTCTGCAGCTCTAGTAATAATATTGCTTGTTGTTTGGCGACTTTGTATCATAATTATCAAGGATGATTAGTGCTGCTGCCCTCTTCCTTTCTCCAGACTTTGGACTGGCACTTCGAAAGTGCGTGTAGTGGCGACGTTTTTAAGCTAATTAACATCGACTCTCTTTATAATTATACCCTTATATGAGCACTGCTTCGTTTGATCCGCCTCCCATAGCCTACTGTGACATGCCAGCGAAATGGGGTTCTCTCAGCACAATCCTTGTGATTGTAATTTGTAACTAAAATTTGGCATATGCCTACCGGTAGCCTACGTGACAACCGAGATATTTCTACTCACACGATACACTAGCTATAGCCTACTGATTGTAGTTCAGATTCTTCCACTAAGTGGGAAGCTCTTGGATTGTACCAAACTCTGCCTTGAGTGCCTCGACGACGTCAGAAACAACCCGCCCCAGTTTATGAACTTCGCTGTATTATAAGCCAGTGGGTCAACCGGTTTGTGCTTGGCTGCTCATTTTGTGCTGTTGAGTACAGCCGTGTAGGCTAATTCTTCACATACCGGCAAACACCAAAACAGTGGTGTAGTGACAGACGTGTCATGTCATGCGTGTAGGCTACAACACGTTGACTCTAGTGTCAATATTATTGTGGGTATCCTATATGAGTGTGCATAAAGTTTAAAGCAAGTCAGCAGTTGATAACTAAGCATGAAGCATATGAAATAGGAAAATATATAAATGATTGCGTTTGGTAGAGTTATTTCTGAGCTCTCTCTCTGTAGGCTACAGACTGTCCTACGTACATGTACTTGTGTGACCGCCATAGTTTAACTACTAGGCCTACGAGTCGAACTTCTAACCGGTTTAATGAGCAGGATACTTACCTTTCTGAAGGACTTGGATATTTACACGCGTTACTACAGAGCCGTATATAGATACTGAAAGTTAGCTGTTGTTTGTGACTAACATCAGTGGCGGCGCTAGGGAGGGCTGGGGGGGCTAAGCTCCCCTACAAGAGGCTCAGCCCCCCCCCCCTAAAAAAGGCCATCCGAATTTGTTTACATTGAAATATCCACGATTTTCGGCTGACGACTAAAAGAAAAGGTCGTCAGGATTTTTTTCGGCGAAAATGGACAATTTTCACTAAAAAAAGGTCGTCAGAAATTTTGACGGATGAAAATGTTACATTTTCGCCGCGAGGCTTCAGCCCCCAAAATTGAAATGCTGGCGCCGCCACTGACTAACATCTTTTGTTCCATCAACAGTAATAGGAAATCATATAGGCCCTATGCCTAACAATCTTTAGTCAGACGGCCTTTTTTAGTCGTCCGCTCGAAATCTCATGGAAATTTTCCATTTTCATCCACATGTTAAAAAACCCGGATGACCTTTTTTGGAGGGGAGCGTAGCCCCCGGATGTTCTTGTTTAGTGGGGCTTAACCCCCTAGCCTTCCCCTGCAGCGCCGCCACTGAACCGAGACCCCTAAAAGTCTCCTGGGCCCTGGACAACTCCTCTGCCCCTCTCGGCGACCCTGGTGTTACTTATTTGCTTACTTACTTACTTACTTACTTACTTACTTACTTACTTACTTACTTGATGATGATGATTATGGTGCTCTGCCCGAAGGCAGGTTCATTGGCTTTACGCCCCTTGGGATGAGATGAGTGAGGTGGTTTCCCGTTGCCTTCCCCACAGGCAATGATGGGTAAGCAACTTGCCCAAGGTCACTCCGCAGGAGCTTGCGCCCCTGCGTCCCACACGTGCTAGCCCGAGATATCTAAATCTCTGAATGTCAACTCCCAGCCCGGGGCTTGAACTGCAGTCCGTTGCAACCGTCTTGCTCGAGACTGCTATTATCAGCTGCGCCAGCTTAGCACTGTCATCCGTTCTCTTACGTCTGCTGTTACTCTTACTTTAGTGCAGTGCTGTCCAACCTTTTTGGCCCCGCGGGCCGCAGAAGCAATATTCTTGAAGCTGAGGGCCGCAATAATAAGCTCAAAAGCAACTGCAACAAATTTACTGATAATTTTTAACTGTTTTATGGAACTAATGCAATGTATAAATGAACAGTGGATACTACCATGAATTGCCTACACAATGATTGATTAGGCTGTAGATCAGCACCAAAATTGTTAGATGTGCACTCAGCAGAGTTTTAAGTCTGTCACCCAGCCTGGTAGTCACGGTCTGGCAAACTCGGCTCTTCACTTCGTCTCCCAGTTATAGTTTTTGGTTCATTCCCACCCTGTGGCTGAGCCGAAGCCAGAGTCAATTCGGTCTAAGGAACTGTCATAGTCATCGGCTGAGAATGAGCCAAAGACATCGCTATTCATCGGTTCTGTCCATGGACTCTTATCGATAGTTGCCCTTCAACCCTCAGGACTCCAACTTAAAGGAATAATTGTTGCAACTATAGCCTACAATGCCCTACATACAGACGTGCTGAAACGCTGTAGGCTGCAATACACGTTTCAGAAACTGAATAGGCTATAGAAGTTGCCTCTAATAACTGAATGATCGTTACTAAGGATGACATTTTCAATACTTCTCTTAAATTTTATTTCCTATATCTCTTTATGTACATATGTACGGTGTGTCACTTGGTTTTGTCATTAAACGAATATAATTGTATGTTACATGTTTAACGACACTACCATTTCAAATATAATCAGTGTCGCCACGCAATTTAGGTCCCCATGGACGGACCGCTCTAGGCCGAGATGTTTGAATCTCTGAAATAGCCACCTTCGGGAAGCGAACTGCGGCCCGCACGCTCTTTTTCACAGAGTCGCGTACAGACGCGCGGCCAGCGGTCTTACCGATGTAGCCAAGCGAGCCAGTGCTGACTAGGAGTGAACGGTTTGGACGGTATATAGACTATGCGAGGTCAATTTAGTTGAGTATGCCTACATTAAACATGGATACAATAGCTCAAAACAAGAAATCGTTTGTCAGTCTTTTGATAGACTGTATAGCCTACGGCCGCCTAATCACGAGATAGAAAGAAGATATTGGTTGTCGAGTTGGCTTTTCCGGTGGCTTTTCAAACCCTAGAAAGCATTACAAGATCAATAAAAAAATTTATTCGACTAGACTTTGTCCTTTGCTTTATTTTATACACTGTGTAAGAATTTAGAATGCTCTGTCGGGCCACTTGAAATCACTCGGCGGGCCGCATGCGGCCCGCGGGCCGCACGTTGGACAGCACTGCTTTAGTGCATTCCTTTGTTACATCTCGCATCGACTATTGCTCTTCGCTCTACATTGGCCTCCCATCCAGCAGATTGACTTGTCTTGACCGGGTGTTGCGCTCTGCTGCGCGCCTAATAATTGGGAAAATCCCTAAATATGGTCATGTCTCAAACTACATGCTTGAGGTACTTCACTGGCTCCCTATTCGCCAGCGTATTGATTTCCGGGTTGCTGCATTGGTATGGCGATGTTGTCAGGGCATCGCCCCAATTTACCTCAGAGAGCTATGCAGCTTTACATTGGGTATCCAAGGACGTCGTCAGCTACGCTCTGCTGATAAGGGAGTCCTCTTAGTTCCTTTTGCTCGTACTACTACCATGAAGAATCGAGCCTTTTCTGTGGTTGGACCAGTGGTCTGGAATGGCCTTCCTTTTGAGCTACGCCTACACCCTGGGACTCTACCAGAATCCTTCCTTACTGAACTTAAAACTATTCTTTTTGTGCGCGCTGGAGTCGGGAGCGCCTCTGAGTAGTTTTGTCTTGAAGAAGCGCTATATAAATGTCCGAATGAATGAATGAACAGACGAATGCCGCTCTCGCTTACCAGTGTAGCTAACTAGGCCAGTTACCGTGGGGCGCGGTGGTGTAGTGGTGGCGTCGTTGCCTTGAAGTCGGAAGGTTCGAGGTTCGAATCCACCTCACCGCGTAAGGACCTTGGGCAAGTCCTTCACTCACAATTGCTCAGCGCTTCGGCGTGAAACTCCGATGCAGTGTCCGCTCTGCATTCGGGAGCGCCTCTGAGTAGAGAGAGCTTGAAGGGGCGCTATAACAAGTGCACATACATACATACATACATACATACATACTTACTTACTTACTTACTTACTTACTTACTTACTTACTTGCATATTGTTACTTATTCTTACTTTCTTATTGCAGAGATTAACCTTCAAGTTGAACGGCAATGATGAAGTGGTCGCTCAAGGTGACTACATCACCGATCGTGGAATAGACGTTGAGTTCGACGGACACAACGCCTATGCCTCTCCAAACACCGGTTGGTTCATGTATTCAAATTTCAATTATTGCTCTCCAATATAATTTCTTAACGTTTTCTTCGTTCATGGTTTACACTATAATGTCTATGACTGCATAAGATAGGCCTGCTTAGAATAGGAACGAACGTTTTTTCAGAGTTAAGTTTTGATGTTTATAATAATTGGCGGCAACGGTTGAGCTTTTGGTTACGCGAGCTCGCACTTCTATCAGACAACGCCGAGCCTTTTCTGTTGTTAGTCCCTCTATCTGGAATGGCCTCCCACTAACCTTGCGACTGTGTCTAGGCTAAATTCCCCTGAATTTTTTAAGTATCTCAAATCCTATTTGTTAGATGTGGCTGGGCTGGGAGCGCTTCTGAGTATGTTTCTTGAAGAGGCGCTATATAAATCCTCGAAATGAAATGAACATACTTAGAATGTCAACGAATATTCTACTAAGCTTAGTTAAGGTTTGATGTTTTACACTATGATGTAAATAATTGCATGGAGTAAAGACTATAATTATTAAATACTAGACTGGTGCTGTCAAAGGTTGTCTATAGTGGCCGAATCAGTGACGTAACTTGATGGGTTTCAAATTGGCCGATATGATGTGTAATATATAGTCCTGTCTATAGGCCTAAGTGAAATTCTAAAAGGACTAGCTACAGAAAAGTCAAATGAAACCGCAAATTTTCTATGAGAACCTGCAATGTTCGCATTTTATTGGGTCTAAATGAAGAATAATTTCTA
The DNA here is from genome assembly GCA_949752735.1 of Lumbricus terrestris. Classification (NCBI taxonomy): domain Eukaryota; kingdom Metazoa; phylum Annelida; class Clitellata; order Crassiclitellata; family Lumbricidae; genus Lumbricus; species Lumbricus terrestris. Next base: position 5,720,502 of record OX457043.1, on the reverse strand, counting down.
TATGACATGCTGTTATGCAACTGAGAAAGTTCTGACTGATTTGTTGCAGATATCAGCATTGAAAAGAAAGACGACTTCTACCTCCTTGGGTACGGAACTCTACAACTGAGGTGGGATACCAACACGAACTGGTACGTGACATTACTGGAACAACCGAGAACCGGTGACTCATCTTTGGAGGGCCTGTGTGGGAATTTCAACGGAGATGCCAGCGGTGAGACCAAAATCGTCTGAATATTCTGCGGTTTCCATTCTGTTATTCTTTAGTCTAACCCAGTGCTGTCCAACCTGCGGTCCGATGATTTCAAGTGGCCCGCCGGGCACACTAAATTTTGTGCACTTTGTGCAAAATGAAGTAAAAGATAACATCACTGATCGACTTGAGCTTTTTTATTTTGTGAGAGTTGCCGATTTAGAATGCTACCAGGCAGGCCAATCCGAAAACTAAATCTCTTCTGTCTCTTCCTGGAGTTAGGTTTCCGTAGTCTAGGCTATCTGGAAATGGACACACAACTTCTGGTTTTAATAATTCTTATTACTGTAGGCTACTCAACTACACGGACCTCACAAACCGTCCCAAATCGTTAACTTCTAGTCAGCTGCTGAGATGTGTAGATAGTTCCAGCAACTCTGCAAGTGACTGCCACTAAAACCATTCCTTTCGAGAGATCGTCGAGTTCTAGTTCTGAGGATTTAATTAGAAAGAAACAATCGTTAAGAGACCCTGGACCGACGAATGGCGATATCTTGTCTCCTTCTGGACCGACGCCAATGTTACTATAAAATTATAGATAAATATTCTACCTATTGCTCTTGAGTTTACTGTTGCGGCCTTCGGCTTCAAGAATCTTGCTTCTGCGCCCGTGGTACCAAAAAGGTTGGACAGCACTGGTCTAACCTGTCTTTTTCAGATGAGTTTTGCAGCGCCGTTTCCATAATGACATCAGTCAATAGATTCAAATGAAACCGTAGTCACCAGAGGTCCGGTTGAAACTCAGTTAAATAACCTCTGTCAAGCATCCAGCACGAGACAATAGGCTATAAAATTCTTGAGTCGTCAAAAAAAGTGAGTGAACTGAACTCACTGAAACTGATAGGCTATAACTTTCGTTCTGTTTGAACTATTTTGCCAATGAATGTATTTCGTGCAGCCACATATTCACCGTTTCAGCGCATTGTTTCAGCGATTCATCACTAACAATTATTATTAATAAAAAAGATCAAGCTAAGTAGGATATCCAATTATTGGATATCCCACTTAGTTTTGATTTTTTTTATCGAATAACGAGATTTACAAGTTACCCGCAATTCAAGTAATTAGTATTTATGCAAAGAGACTATAATTATCATATTGGAATATAGCCTAATTGTCCACCAACGTGTTTTTCCATAAAAAAAACAATGTTAAGTGCTAAAAGAAAGATGTCCACAGTCCTCTTCCTTGTCTCTCTGGAAATACGACTCAGCTCTGGATATCAACGGACAACCCTTCTGACACGCCGCAGCGCTTGAATACGCTGGTACTCTGCTCTTAGCTCATGATGGGCGCTTTAGGAATTTGGATTGAAAGATTACAATTACGTGCCCTACAGAAAATGAGGCAGCGTAACCGTTAAGTTTCTGGTACAGAGACACATTGTGTCAATCGTGCACAAGATAATGTCGGCATGGTTTTGGATACTGAAATGAACGAAAATTCTTCGTCTGTTTTTTAGATGACATGGAGAATGAAGACGATCAGAGAGTTGACCCAGCTACATATGGAAACTCGTGGTCTGTTTACGACAGTGATGACCGGGTAAATGTTCAGTGAGCAGTATAGGCTATAATTAATTATAGATCGTGTCTAGTGCATCCATTTTCGTGTCTTGTTTGTCTCAAATCGATCCGAAAGGTTAATCAGAAAAAGGGCATTGAAAATAGAGATAAGATTAGCAATTTATAGAAGCGATTTTGAAGCCAGAATAATATAGGCCTAGTGCTTATGAATGCGTGATACATGTGAAACATTAGCCTATCTTCTTTCTGTGCTAATAGATATTACATGCTGCGTTCTGCAAGACCGATGTTTTGAATAGACGAAGTTCGACATTGATTGACTGTTTTATGAGAGATATCGGTCTGTGGTCAAATTTAAGTAGACCTAGGCCTACGTAATGCCAGAAGAAAAGAGTTAAGACGTCACAATAATTATTATAATAATAATTATTATGATAATAATTACTATTATAATAATTATTATTATTATTATAATTACTGTGATAATAATTATTATGATGACAATTATTATCGATAATAATTGCCATGATAATAATTATTATCATAATAATTGCTATGATAATAATTATTTTCATAATTACTATGATAATAATTATTATGATAATTACTATGATAATAATTATTATGATGACAATTATTATCGATAATAATTGCCATGATAATAATTATTATCATAATAATTGCTATGATAATAATTATTTTCATAATTACTATGATAATAATTATTATGATAATTACTATGATAATAATTATTATGATAATAATTATTATCGATAATAATTACCATGATAATAATTATTATCATAATAATTGCTATGATAATAATTATTAGGATAATTACTATGATAATAATTATTAGAATAATAATTATTATGATAATAATTATTATCATCACAACAATTATTATCTTAATATTTATTATCATAATAATTATTATGATAAAAATATTATCATAATAATTATTATCATAATACTTATTATGATAATACTTACTATGATTATAATTATTATCATAATAATTACTATCATAATAAATTATTATTGCCTGTGACGATCGTTGACAATGATTTCGTTCACCTGTTCTTTGTAGTGTTCACCAGCGTTGCCAGTCACCGACCAATGCACCGACGAACAATCGACGAGACGTGGAAAGCTTGCCTGCCTCCTTCTGCTTCTTCCTCCATTCTCATCCTGCCATGACGCCGTGCGTATACAAGAATAAAGATCTATAAAAATATAACACGATACAATGAACAGTACACTGCAATTATAGACCAGATATTGTAATAATCGTCGACATAAGATTGACCGCTGCCTGAGTCCATGTCAAGTCAAGTTTAACTCTTTTGGCGGAAATGTCTGATCACACAGACTCTTTATGTAGCTATGTAGCGTATGTAGGCCTATGTGCACTTGTTAAAGCGAATCTTCAAGATCCTACACAGAAGCGCTCCCGACTACACACGAATCACGGCTTTTAGTATTTCATTTTTCGTCTCTTTTTTGGTTTTGTATTTTTGCATTTGACCAGAGGCCATATTTTGAGATTAATTTATTGTCTGGGATTAGTTTCCTGCGTTTTGTATTCGTTTGATATTCCGTACGCTGTCTCCGTATAGCCTACTTTCAAGGATTCCGCCAATTCAGGTCACTATAATAAATTATTATGGCCGTTGTGCTCAGCTTTTATTTATGAAGCTGTGTTATTTACTTGCTGATTAAAATTAAAAATTGCGTAAGCATCTTTTTTTATCATTTTTCTATTTTTTTGAAAAAACGACGTTTTATTTCGTTCTTTATTCGTTTTTTGTCGTTTTGCACATCTTTGCGTCTGGGTATAGGCGCCATTTTAACGGCATGGCTGTGTTACTGCGCCATATTATTATTATTATTATTATTACATAAATTTATTACGCGCGCAAGGTCACACCAAAGTGTGAATCTTGTCGTAGGCCTACTTATTATTATTATTATTATTATCATTATTATTATTATTATTATTATTATTATTATTATTATTATTATTATTATTATTATTATTATTATTATTATTATTATTATTATAGGTGGACGTCCGCTCGTTCTATGGTCGATGCGTCAACGACTACTGCGCAGCGGATTCGAACGATTCACTTTCAACGCTGGAGAAGAAAAGTCGTTTGTGCTTGGTGCTGGCCGCCTATGCTCAGATCTGCAATGAAAGAAACGCGGTCACCTTCTCGTGGAGAACGTCGCATCTCTGTCGTAAGTAATTCTTATAACAATAATAATAACGGCCTACTCATCGCTTGTACAATGGAATTATGGAAGCTCAGAGATGCTGAGGAAACACAATCACAATACAACTACATGTATACCCATAAAAGATCAGGGCATTTTTAGTGTGCAGTTGCACACAAAATGTGCAGTTCTAAATGGATTTTTGCAGTTGTAGAAGCAGTTCTATGCTGTTAAAAATATTTGAAAACAGTTAATTGGCCTCCGAATGTAAGTAATTTACCATGGAGGATGGGAAAGAAAGAAGCTGTTGTGCACTGTGTGCAGTTAAAAAAATTCCTTAAAAACAGCCCTGTAAAAGATTACTTTATTTCATCACTCTGGTAACTTAAACTTATTCTTTCGTGCTGTTCGCAGTGTGAGTTGTAGGAACCGCTAGAAACTTGTTTTCCCAGCCCAGAAAGTTTGCAGAAACAGTTGGTCAGTTTAGTCCACTTTTAAGTGCTTTTCAACGAGCCACCCTGTAGTTTAACGTCGTTTGATGATTGCAGCAAAGGAATGTCCAGCCGGTCTGGTCTTTTCCGACTGCATGTCGACCTGCGTTGCCACCTGCTCCAACATGTACACCATGCAGAGCGGAAGTTGCCCGAAGGAAGACTGCTACCCAGGATGCCAGTGTCCGGAAGGCACCTACCTCAACAATGGATCCTGCGTCAGGGCCGAGGAGTGTCCATGCAAATACCAGGGAACCACTTACGGACCGGGGCAGACGATCGAGATTGACTGCAACCAATGGTAAGCAGAGATTTAATCGCTGTGTAGGCAACATTCAATGGACACTGTCGCTCAATTATAGTCTTCTATGACCTTCACATCGGAAAGTAGGCTTATACTGCGTGTGATACAATAATTACGAATTTCGGCATCACTCCGCAAAACATCAGTGTATCCTGAAACAATGCATGTATGACTATACATGTTATGTGTGTTTTAATGCATCGATATGCATGTATGTTTGTGTGTATGCATGCATACGCGCATGAAAATATACTCACGCATGCAGGTTTCTTTGCATGCACATGATAATATATGCAAGCCACTATGTATGTGTGCATGTATGTGCGCATGTATGCACGAAAGTGGGCATCTGCACATGTAGGCCTATGTGTATATAATTTATATATAGGCTAAGTAAGTGCGCAGTTATGCACAAGTCTTAGGTTCATCATGTATCGGAGTGTTATTGGAATTGTTTGATAACTCTGAAATCTTGCATGGCAATAAATGAATCTTTCCTGAATCAGTTGACACACTCGGCATCAAAATCAGATTAGACCTACTGCTTCGCAAACTATGGCGAATTTGTAGCCATGTGAAGAACATTCTACATTCTTCCCCCTCTCGCCTATTAAGCTTCTTGCGCAATATCTAGGTAGCGACAAGCGACTGGTCTTCGAGCCGGGTGTCACATAATATGGTAAAAAAAACAAATGAGGTCAGGCTAAGACATTCAATAACGGTACACTGATATCTGAGTCTACATGTATGTTCCACTAACAGCTCGTGTAGTTCTGGTCGCTGGGACTGTACGACGGAAGATTGCACGAAAACTTGCACAGTCTTCGACACATCGTATGTTACGACATTCGACGACATTTCATACGAGTTACATGGTCCACCCTGTACCTATACTCTCATCGAGGTTAGTTTACTCTATAACAATCTTAATCGTAGATCGTAACCCAAGTGTTTTGACTCACACAGGTAACGGCGCGCGTCCAATGAGACCCTGTGCGGTTGGCGGTCGATTCGCATTACCGGCAATGTCTTATCTTAGAAAATACCTCTAGTGCTATAGCATGGCCTGTAAGAGGTAGGCCGCCTAATTTAGAATGATGTGGGGCACCTATTCAAACGGGTCGTATAAATGAAGGATCCCACGGTTCCCACCCGATGTTTCATTAAAAAGTGGACCGTGTCGTCAAGGCCGTTATGTCGCTATAGCAACCTTGAAAAAGTATACGTTGGACCTTTTTGTGTTGTGGCACAAGTGACAGTGTGAACAGAGACTCAAGTCTTACGCTGTTCAGAAAAGATATTTCTAGCGTTCTGCTTCTAATACGCACACAAAATAATTTGCACCATTAACACTGAATTAAATGTAAATTTACACCACTTAACAGTGAATTAAATGTAAATTTACACCACTTAACAGTGAATTAAATGTAAATTTACACCATTTAAGTGAATTAAATGTAAATCTATACCATTTAACAGTGAATTAAATGTAACTTTACACCACTTAACAGTGAATTAAATTTTAACTTGCACCATTTAACAGTAAATTAAAAGTAAATTTACACCATTTAACAGTGAATTAAATGTAAATTACCACCATTTACAGTGAATTAAAAGTAAATTTACACCACTTACCAGTGAATTGAATGTAGATTGACTAAATTTCTTGCAGCCGAAGGACGGAGTCGAGGTCGACATCTTAAGTTCTGGCAAGACGAGTGTCTCAGCGAGTTACACTACGGTAGAATGTTTCGATGGGGGACACTGCTTCGGAAGCTTTCAACTACTTCTCAGGTCGTCAAGATCAGGCGCGACTACCGTCAGGGTGACCGTCGTGTGGTCGGACGGTAGTGTCAGGCCATCGCTAACCATCACCATCAACGGAACAACCTTAGGTGACGGTCTTGCGTTCGTCAACGATGAACTGTTCGTTCAGCAGGTCTCCAGTATCTTCGTACTTATCCAAGGCTTTGGTTTCCAGTTTCTCTTCGACAAAAATGGACGAGTATACGCCAATCTCGACCCGTTCTTTGCCGGACTGGTACGTCATGGACTCTCAAAATAGCAGCATTTGTTTTAAGCTTTCAGCTTTTCTAGATTTTATTCACATAAATTTTTTCCTATGTTAATTATTATCTTCAAACGCTTCATTGAACAATCTCATTTCTTAGGTATTATTTCTATTTGCATTGTAACAATGGTATTTAGACAATGGACCACATCAGAATATTCTACTTGTTTTAAAAACTGTAGTAGGCCGACCCGATGAAAATTCGCCTATGGGAGCATTTAAATAATACTGTGTCCTTCAAATCTAGATACGGTCGGATACAACAAATCTCTATAGTCTGTATCGACGCAGTTGAATAGAGCTGCTGTAGTAATAATTGAACCTGATTTGTTTATTCTATGCTTGTTTCATGACATTACAATTGAACGGAAATCGAGAACTTAGATTATGTAACCATCGCCTTGAGTATCCCTCTGGAAACAGGGATATAATCTGCTCTTACATTTTATATGATAATTATTATGTACCCAATATTGTGCACATTGGTTTAGTCAACAATGCATTATGCATAGCAAAGTAGGCCTAATTCCAGAACTCATACAAAGTAAGTAATTAAGTACTCCTCATTACTGTGAGACAAATGCCCAGTTGCCCATAGTAGCCCCACACGTTTTAACAGCTGTGCATACTACTATGAAATAGCAGAACAGTTTCAGCAAACATGGTACGATATTAATGAATGGTCTGAACAGTCTAACTTTCTGTAAAACCGGTAGACGTCTATAGCGTGAAACTAACAGCAGCATAGGCCTAACTCTTTATCTAGGCCAACTTGGAGTTAAACTAGTAGTGATGATACTGAAGCAGTCACTAGAGTTTGCACAGTTGCAAGGATGGCTTCTGAAATCGGGAATGTAATTTGAAAGCACTATCTTGATATTTTTTAGGTGAGAGGTCTCTGTGGCGACATGGACGGTTCAACATCTGGTGAATACACATCAAGTAGCGGAATCGTTGAATCTCTGATCCCATTCGCTCTGTCCTACAGCGACTGTCCAGAAAGAGGATACGACGTTGATCAGACAAATAATCCCTGCAGCTACGCCGCTCAAGTATAGTCCATCATCTTCATTATATCTTCATATTTTCCATAGAACGGAGTCTTAAGCGAGCAGTGGACGGATTGCATGTTGAACTGTGTAGCGTCCATTTAAAATAGGCTAGTGGTTGATTTACGTGTCATGGTAGCGGTTCTGTTTGATCGACCACAAGCCCAAGAGATCTCCTGACATAGTACTAGATCTGCACAATCTGATTAGAATATAATAGAATATATTAAACAGATTATTTGGCATCAAATTTGAATGATTAAAATGAACCACAACGACACGTAGGGTCGTAGGCCTGTAAGATTTTGTTCAAATCACCGAGCATGCTCGACCGCTGAGCTGAGCTGCGTCTGTGAAAGTCACGGTACTCACGGAGAAAGTTACTAATGGGCTTCGGGTCTGGTATGTTCATGCTGCTAATAAGGCATTATTTTATTAAACAAAATGAATAACCTGTCATAATATCTATGCGACCCTAAACCTTCAAAGCCTGAGCGGTATCAGCGTTAGCATATATCCTCTCTGTTAGATAACGGGACTCGAATTTTGCTTCACTTTCTGGACGACCTGTATGCCATGAAGCAGGCTCGTTAAAAGACTGGTGCCTTCGAAGCGCTTTGAAACTCAAGAGTTTATTAAATTTCAACGAATCATTAATTTTAAGCACATAATACTTCGAGTGTGGCTAACAAGGTCATGGATAAATCACTAGGCGGAGAACTACGCGAATGCCGTCTGTGCGAGCGTCGGTGACAGCTTCATGTTCGGCGCTTGCACGAACGCAGTTCCTTGGCAAAGGTTCCATGACATATGCCGGGACGAAGTCTGTCGGTTCAAGGCTTCTACGGGATCCAACATTCCAGTCTGCACGATGCTTTCGGCCCTGGCTCACGAGTGCGCCAGCCATGGTATCATCATCGATTGGTTGGCTATGGACTCCAATCTGGTAGAACTCTGCAGTTCCGACAGTAAGTTACTATAACCGCAGATTTAAATATTATTCAGTATAGCCTTGCATGTTTTAGTGGTCTATTCCACTTCTTGAATTTGCTATTTCGAAAGTTGGTTCTGAATGTATCGCAATTGATTTCAACTTCTGCGGCTTTTACGAACAAATAATTATCTAATACTGCGTGCATCTGAATATTAATCTGAATCTGCCTGCGTGAATTAATTTCAGGTGCATACGGTTACGTACTGTAGGTATTAGCCTAACTGCTTTCGGCCGCAAATATGGACGACGTAGTAAACGGGTTAATGGGTAAATCGTATTCACTGTAGGTCTATCAAGATCACGAACCTCATTAACCCAACATCGGGCGTTTGCAATGATTGCTGGTCCTTTAATTTGGAATCACCTTCCTTCTTAAATTGGTGTCAGGATCCTTGTAGGAAATTCACCTGCATCTTTTCGCTGCTTGAAGACAGCAATTTTTCTTTTCATTTACCTGTCACGCTGAGAACGCTTCTGAATAGTTTTGCTGTGAGAAGCGCTTTACAAATGCTTTATTAGATTAGGTTAGATTAGATTAGATTAGATTAGATCTATCTCGACATTATGGAATGCTGCGCTTGCTGTACTTTCGATACCTAAGAAAAACGCTCAGACGTTGAAAACTGAATTGTAGCCTATGCATGGAAATCATCGTACGAGAAAATTTCTATAAGCACTATCATTCACGGTGCATTATTTTGTTTACGAAATCTTGCACTTCATAAATCTAGTAATAATAAGTACATTAATAATTGCAATAATTATAATAATTAGGCTAAGTGTTCGCAACAATTCACTGGCCCTGCACCTTGAAATCGACTCTTTCCATTGACACGTTCTTTGCTATAAACTCTAAATCGAAGCATAGGCCTATAACACTGGTCAACAAATTTTAACTTTTTTTTTGTTTCCGAAAAATCTTTGACTGTTTTCTATAGAAGTTGACGTGCTGAACACGGTGGTGTTCTCAGAATTTTTGTATCACGTAAGGTTTTTGAGAAAACGGGCATGCAAGATTTTAACTGAAATGCTTGTTTATTGCATATTACACTGGTGAACAAATTTAAACTTTTTTGTTTCTGAAAAACCTTTGACTGTTTTATATAGAAGTTGACGTGCTGAAAACGGTGGTGTTCTCAGAATTTTTGTATCACGTAAGGTTTTTGAGAAAACGGGCATGAAAGATTTTAACTGAAATGCTTGTTTATTGCCTATTATTTTCAAGATACTATAATTTAATTTCATTGGAAAACAAATCTTTATGACAATTCTTCCTCATAATATTATGTGCTGATGATGACTGTATCACTTAGTTTCCTTTCCTATTCTTGCCCGAGAAACCAGAAACATTAGGGAGACAAACTGATCAGCCCGTCACAGTCATAATCTTTCTGCTCTCGCCAGACCATCGGGACGGCATACAGCATTGCTTTCGCAGGACCCCCGGAGTCAAACTCTAAGATCTGCTGCAGCACATCTTCCACAGCAAATGAGAGGCACGCATTCCTTGGCTTTCTCTCCAGTCTTGCAACCAAAGTACAGCTCAAAGCTTTATTGACAAGTTCAGTCACTGCGTGTCTCTGAGGATTACTCATATAGCATAGCCTACTCTCCACAACTGTATCAAAATGTGCATGTATTACATTTCATGCAACACTAGCGAGATATTTCTGCTGCCAACAACCGTCTTAAAATATATTATAATTTAAAGCTTATCTGTATATAAAATGGCTAACTTGTTATACATCTTGCATACATGTAGACCAAACTAAATTTTGGAAATACGACATCAAACTACAAACAAACTGATGTCAACTTCCTCAGTAAGATATACATGTAGGCCTATGCAGAGAAGCGGCTCTAATAGTGCTTAGAACTTTCGGAGGAAGATTCTAACCAGCATTAATGCATATGCAGGCCCAAGTTTATATTTTATTATGCAAGACAAACATATATGTAAACTGTCCTAAGTGCATGCCTGGACATACCTCAGTTACACGAAGCTTATTATAACGTTATATCTGAAAAATGGAAATAAATATAAAAATTGAAGATTTCTCAAAAACGGTACGTGCTGGGACAATTTCAAGGTCATTTTCGTGATCAGCAGCAGAAACTGCATAAGAGACACCTGAAAGTGTTCAGGAAACAAAATCACTGTTGACCAGTGTAATTATCTTTCCCCCGACTTCAAACTAGGCTACCTTCTTCAAACTAGGCTGCCTTCTTCAAACTAGGCTACCTTCTTCAAACTAGGCTACCTTCTTCAAACTAGGCTACCTTCTTCAAACTAGGCTACCTTCTTCAAACTAGGCTACCTTCTTTTCTTCGAGTCTGTCGCAATGGATGCGCCTCTCAGTGGTGTGCACACCGCGACAGGCGCTACATGAATTCATATAATTATGCAAGACAAAATGTCGACGAAGAAACTTCGTAATCGTAGGCTAATTGTAATCCCCAAATTTTTAAATCGCCACTCGAAAACCATCCGCGGGGCACCAGTTTATTGACGAGCGCCGCTAATTAATGTGATAGATAGGATAACGACATGTTGGTGTTTTAAACAGAGGTGGATGGATATCAGTGTGCCTCGTCACAGCAGCAGTACAGCGAATGCGCCCCGCGGTTAAAGCACTGTCAAGACCTGGCATACAAGGACGATGTACCGACGGACGCGACGTGCATTGGCGGCTGTTACTGCACAACGGATGGTTATCTGATCAACGGAAATGGCGGCTGCGTTCCACAGGACCTGTGCACGTGCTTCGATAAGCAGAGCCAAAGATTCTACGGCGCTGGACAAACGATCAAGAGGGGATGTACCAAGTGGTGAGTGGTGGCGACAAATTACTACGATATCGAATAATTTTGCAGTTGCAATGTCGTTTGCCTAATCCAACCTAACAGCATAATAATAATAATAATAATAATAATAATAATAATAATAATAATAATAATAATAATAATAATAATAATAATAATAATAATAATAATAATAATAATAATAATAATAATAATAATAATAATAATAATAATAATAATAATAATAATAATAATAATAATAATAATAATAATAATGATAATAATAATAATAATAATAATAATAATAATAATATTAATAATAATATAATAATAATAATACCCACGCCCGATATGGATGAGGTGTAATCGTTCCAGATGCATTGTAAAAAAAATTAATAAAAGTATGCAAAATCTAACTAAACCGCAAAATAACTTTTAATATTGGATTTTCTGCTTAGAGGAGAGACGGACCTGATAGGGTGAGTCGGGGCAAGTTGATGGAGAGGCAAGATGGTTTCTGCGCTATTAAATTACACTGCGTGACAGGGAAACAGTCTAGCAGGAAGTTTATTGAGGACTCGATTTGGTACAGGCCCCTTTGCTGAAATTATTCATGTAGGCCATAAAACTCACTGATGTCGCTTTTAGCACGTGCACAAGTGGAGAGTGGGCGTGTGACAAGAACGACTGTGAAAACGATAATGAATGTCCAAGTGGTCAAAAATACCAGCATAATGTGAAACAATGTGAGAAAACGTGCGTGAATTACGGATCGTGTAGAGGCGGAGAGGTCGGTGCTTCTGCGTGTGCGTGTCCGGGCGGCTACGTCGCGAATCAAAACGTGAGTTTCGATGTGATCTCTGTCATTATTATTGCCAGCATGCAGATGAAAATCACCATCAAGTAGACCTACAATGCAATCATCTCATGAAGCGTATTTGCATTAGGTAAGCTTATAGGATATCTGTAGTAATTATTGTTGAACGTTACAATTCATTGGCCGTTCTTTGTGAGAAGGCTTTAAAACGTTGTATTAATAGCCTATAAATTCACTTGCTCACTTAATCGCTCACTCACTCACAGGTCTTTACCTTACTTACTTGATGACTGGTTCGCATACTTCCTACATGGTGAGATACCTGCTCGCTTGTTTTCTTGTTTACATGCCTGCATGCCTCTTCAGTTATTTACTTTCTTTGCTGTGTAGAACTTTAGATTCTCAATAATATTATTAATTAGGCTGAGTCAAAAATTATTTCTCTACAGATTCTGGATTCTTGTCTGATCATCGTATCCGCCACCTTCCAAAACGATACCCTCATTAACATCTACTCTGGCCACCAAAATCGGAACTCTTTCTGTTTACCCTTTGTACAGCATTCTGACTCGACGCAACGCTTGTGAATAAGCTGGTGCCCTGTGATTTAGCTATCGAGTGGCGCTTTAGAAGCTTAGAAATTACGATTACAATATAGAAGTAGTTAGTGAGCAATAGCACCTTGAAACTGACAACTTTTTCTTTCATTTATTCATTCCAAGGTAGCTGTAGTTTATCGTCACTGTGCGGTAGCAAAGTCCATTAGCGACGACCTCCTCCTTTATCCAGGTTTGGGACTGGCACTAGCAGAGTGCGACCAGTGGCGTAGTTATTCATTCATTCATTCTACATATGGACTTATATAGCGCCCCATCTAGAACCTACCTTTTAACGTCAATTTTTTTTATGTTAAACACATTTCCTTCGCACTGAGGAAGCTATTCATATTAAAAATGTCACACAAGATGAAATTGAGAAATTTGCATTATGAAACCTCTCTGAAAAATACCTGTGTTCCTTATTTCCAGCGTTGCATTTTTCAAGCTCTTGCTACTAAAAGATTTAGCCGTGACCAACGTAAATTTGTTCCCCTATCCTGAAAAGATTTCTGCGGGTGACCATGTTTACAGTTAGGATGAGGTCTCTCGTCTAGGCTTTTTTGCGGGCCTTTACCATACTCGCATAATGACTTGTTCGCCTGCTTAGTGGGATACCTGCTTACTTTACTAAGAACTTGCCACAAAGCGAGTAATCTGCTAGAGACGTCTTGCAAACTATTTGACTTCTTTTGCATTTTAAACTAGTATTAAGCAAGCACGAAAGCATGGAACTGAGTGATAGTGAAGGTTTTGCCAAAAAGTCTTTCAGCGTTAGTTTAAATCTGTTTGCATGACAGGGAACATGTGTCCGGCCACAAGATTGTTACTGCACTTACAATGGTCGACTATACGCTCCCGGAGACAAAGTCAGTCCCTCTTGTGGTCAATCATGGTAAGACTAACGACTTCTTCTTAACTTTTTATTGTGTTGATTTTTGAAGGCAGTGTAGACGAGAGGCGTCGACAAATTGTTCGATGATCGGCAAGATGCAATACTATTATTTTGCGAGCAAATGGCGGAACAGTGTGCAGCCAAAAATGGGGCATTAGCCTCAGGCTGTGAGGAGAATGTTCGCAAAACTAATTTCAAATAGTGCACTATTGACATACAATCAAATGTTGCATTATTGACATACAATCAAATGGTGCACTATTGACATACAATCAGTTGAATTAGGATTATAGAATCCTAATTTCTATCATCACTATCATCGAAGAACATAATGTAGAACACGTTGAGTCAGGAGCATTAATTAGTTTACTGTAATATAATAATATTATTATATTGTATAATAGGCATTTATAAATATAGCCTTGCTTCCGTGTACTGTAGCCAACACGAAGAACGCAGATTTATCTTATTATGATACATAAAACGAGTTCGCATCAAATGCTAAGTGAGCTCGCAATAACAACATTGATGCGATACGTTCAAATCAACATGAAAGCAACTCAAGTGACTGCCTACATCAAGGAAAAGATGAGGCCTTGTGTATAATTCCAAGTTTGTGACAATACTGAACTGGCACACCGCAACGCGTATGCAGTTGTGCAGGAGCGAGAAAAACTAATTTGTGGATTTGGTATACACTGATCTTTTACTATAGCACAGCCATTTGATTCATAGGCAGTCAAGCATGATGCAATTATCTCAAATTGTGCAGTCTTTAGGGCAAGCCAAGAACCATCGTTGGCGGGGGATAAATGGCCGCGGTGACCGATCTTTTGACACTACTGATATAGATATTCAAGCCTGTCGTAGTAGTTTCTCTGCCCTCTGTGGCAAAACAGCGGTGCTCGTGAATAAGATGGTGCCCTGCGCTTAGCTATAGGGTATCGATTAAGATGTTAGTCTGAATGTTCAGGCGTTGCTAGCGCAAGGAACTTATCCCGTTGAAAAGCAGTTTTCAGCTTCAATTATTACCTAATGATGATGATGGTGCTCTGCCCGAAGGCAGGTTCATTGGCATTTACGCCCCTGGGGATGAGATGAGTGAGGTGGTTTCCCGTTGCCTTCCCCACAGACAATGATGGGTAAGCAACTTGCCCAAGGTCGCTCCGCAGGAGCTTGCGCCTCTGCGTCCCACACGTGCTAGCTCGAGATATCTAAATCTCTGAATGTCAACTCCCAGCCCGGGGCTTGAACCGCAGTCCGTTGCGACCAACAGACGAATGCCGCTCTCGCTTACCGGTGTAGCTAACTAGGCCAGACTAATAATAACAGGCTAATTCAACCAACCGAATGACTGTCGCTACAGATGGGCACCTTTCGCTTCATAAAAATTGATGTCATGTCGTTCATATAGTTATTATTATTATTTATTAATATTATTATTATTATTATTGACTTTTTTTATATAGCGCACCTTCAAGGTAATCTACTCAGAAGCGCTCAAAATTAATGTCATGTCGTTCATATAATTATTATTATTATTATTATTATTATTATTATTATTATTATTATTATTATTATATTATTATTATTGACTTTTTTATATAGCGCACCTTCAAGGTAATCTACTCAGAAGCGCTTTAGCCACGGCTAAATAAGGCAGTTTTTAAGCGAGAAAGAAACATAGTGGTGTGACCTCTAGTTACCAGGCGGAGAGCAACAGGGAGCCCATTCCAGGTTCTAGGGCCAGCCACCGAGAAAGAGCGTCGCTGCATTATAGCAGTTCGGGAACGAGTGGTCAAGAGTTCAGCTTGATCAGCTGATCGGAGGTCAGCGTTAGTGTT
Organism: Lumbricus terrestris; assembly: GCA_949752735.1. Lineage (NCBI taxonomy): Eukaryota > Metazoa > Annelida > Clitellata > Crassiclitellata > Lumbricidae > Lumbricus > Lumbricus terrestris. The sequence goes on along the minus strand of OX457043.1, from coordinate 5,704,640 downwards.
ATGTATAACACATAATATTATGTGACACAGGGGTCAAAGCCCGTCATATGTCGGTTTCTTACATTTTGCAGTCATCTGCTACACCTACACGGTTCCGTTTTACAATACTTTATACCGAATGGAAATATCTAGCTGAAGTTATAGCTTGCACGTTTTTTTCTTTCATTACTTTAGAGCGAGGAAATCGAATGCATGTGTGTATGTATGTATATGACCATTTATATAGCGCCTAAACAAGAATCTCACGAAGGCGCTTAACGTAGCTACCCAACAGATCTAAACAGATGCGATTTAAGAGATTTAGAAACTGTTTCCTCAGATGCATTCGATGTAATGTTGCGAATTGTTAATGGAAGACAGTTCCAGTATGAAGGGCCAATGCATGAGAATGCACGGTGAGCCCGCATCGATGTACGAGAGCGAGGAACCATCAGGTCCCCACGAGTAGAAGAGCGCAAGGATCGACGACCTGGTTAGCTGGAGATGGGAACGTAGAGCTCCCTGGTGTACGCTGGGGCAGTACAGACCATGGATGCTCGTCCCATAATAATGATCTTGAATGCGATCCTATCTTCAACAGGGAGCCAATGCAACGTATGCCTCGCATCTAGATGGAAATATGCGAGAATTTTGGTAGATTGGCGACGTCTCGGACAGCACAGTTGAGGACGGACTGAAGTTGTCGTATCCGAAACTTTGGGAGACCCGCCGGGACACCATTACAGTAGTCCTGGCGCGTCAGCACAAGGGAGTGAACAAGAGTGGCCGCGGCATCAAATGATAGATTAAGCCGTATGAATAAATAGTTTTTAGAATATTTAAATCATAAGAGATCTTAGAAACCGCAAATGGGTTATTCTGCGATTTTGCACGGCAACGCACGAATATGTTTTGAATCAAACAATGTAAATAACATCAAAATTGGTTTACGACGTCGCAAATAATATTACGGCGGAGTAATACCCATCTGCCAAGTTGACGAATATTGTGCATTCATGACCCCTCTTGTCTATTTCAGCTTCGAGCGCAATATCTAGAAAGAGACAGGTTTTGAGCTCGGCGTCACATATTATGACTTAAAAACTTGGAAGGTACTGTATTGTCACTGTGGCAACTCAAGAAGACATCGAATGCAATTGATTGAGCCTAGACCTTAAATTACGCTTACTTGTAACCTTGCGGACTGTTGCTCTTGACTGTAGCATGTAAATAAATCGGTTCCCGAGACTTGACTTTCATTAGGCGCTGTAGAAACTCCAGATTACGATTGCATTTACCGCCCGAAAGTGTTCCCTAGTGCTTTGTTTGGGAAGACCATAGCAGGAAACAGGCCAGTGTTTTCGATTCCGAAGAGCCTATTAGCATGTCGTATGTACTCGTCAAAAAAGGTGGGTGACCTCCCTAAAAGTGGTATAATGTTTGTTCTGTTTGAAATATTTTGATGAAATCTGGCCATCATGTGTAAATATGAATTGTCTGTAAGACTGGAAAATTTCATTTCGAAATTCTTACTTTTGGCCAAGATATTGGCAAAAACCTAGGAGGGTCTTTTTGGCGCACCCTGTAGACATGAAGGTTGTTTCTATCTTTGCAGCGTCTGTGGCGATCGCAAGTGGAACTGCCACGCCATCAAGGACCACAGATGCAACGGAAGATGCAATACAAGAGGAGATCCTCACTACAGCACATTTGACGAGGCTCACTACACCTACCAAGGCAGCTGCGACTACATCTTAGTCAGATCGCTTAAGGAACCAACATTCACCGTTACCGTTACGAATCTCCCGTGCGGATCGTCGGGTACAACCTGCACAAAGGCGATCGTTATCGTGACGCCATCCCTCAAGATAAGTCTCATGCAGGGAATGAATCCGATGGTCAATGATGAACCGGTCACGCAGAGATACGCAGTGTTCAAAGGCGGTTCGTTGTTTTCAAACGACATACTACTCGTCCTCAATCTGGACTTTGGACTTCACATGGTTTACGATGGCGGTTAGACCTCAACTTTTATTCGATGTTTTAACAAACGGTGATCAAAACAAACGGTGATCAAAACAAACGGTGATCAAAACAAACGGTGATCAAAACAAACGGTGATCAAAACAAACGGTGATCAAAACAAGCGGTGATCAAAACAAACGGTGATCAAAACATAACGGTTATCACTGATCAACACATGTCGCAGGGTACAATTTGCAGACAAAAATTTAATAGGCATAATTGAGAATCGCTCTCACTTCGAACACAACGGAATGCACATTGGCCTATCCTGCCTCCCACGTTGGCGCCGGTGTCGCGTGATATTCTATACCCCATAAAGCTATCCGGGGGATGAATTATTCTATCCCCCCGATGGAATTAACTGGTCTAGACTATCCGGGGGATAAACCATTCTATCTTCTTTATTGAAAAATGCGTATAATTGAAAATTTTATACTGCAATCAAAATTTAAAGTTACTCTAGTTGTGTCAAGTGTCCTAAGCAATGTTCAGAGCAAGGCAGCTCGAATTTATATAATGACTCTGAGTGTTTTAAAGTTTTAAAGCTTCTAAGTACTCTAAAACCAAAGCCAAAAAATTATCTAGTAGGAATAAACATACCTGTTATTGTCATTGTTCAAAACAAAGCAGATGAAAATTAATTTACAAAAATAAACACATTCGGAAGTGGATTTTTTCGACTTCTCTTCATTTGGGAGGATACTATTAATACGGGGGATACTCTATTTCGTGACACCGGTAATGCTAGAATAATTATTGGATGCAGTGTTCAAAGTGTTACACTGCAGCTCTTATTTCGGTACTATTATTATTCCATATATTTATTACGGCGTGAAACTCCGATTCAGTGTCCGCGCTGCAGCCGGGAGCGCCTCTGAGTAGAAATCTTGAAGGGCCGCTATGGCAAGTGCTCATACAGACACATTGTGCGTCGCAGTACAAACGGCCAAGCATTAAGCGATGTGCAATAGTGAGTAACAGTCTTCTCAGTGTATATACGGTACTTGAATAAAAAAATTATAAGCTCTTAGCCTTAGGTGTAGACCTGTACCGGTCGAACGCTCTAATAAATTGACTTCCATGTCCACCAGATGGGACTTGCTACTTTTATTTACTATTTTTACCTCCCGCATTTGCATAGCGCCCCTTTAAGCTGTCTACTCAGAGGCGCTCCCGACTATAGTGCGGACACTGCATCGGAGTTTCACGCCGAAGCGCACGAGCAATTGCGAGTGGAGGACTTGCTCACGGTTCCTACGCAGCGGCTTAAGGTGGATTCGAACCTGGAACCTTCCGGCTCCAAGGCTCCGAACACCACCACTACACCAACGCGCCTATACTTATGCATCTACAGTAGCCATTCTGAGTATAAGTGCTTGCTGGGCATTTTATGAGTACTGTGAATAAAGCCCCACGTCGCCAGAGGAATGCAGGATACCTCACCTCAGACACCTGGCGTTCTTCCATAAATAGGACTTGGAAACTATAACTAGGACCTGAGTGCCGAGAAAGAGTTTGTCATTTACTTTCCCGCTTAAATATGCCGGTGTCAAATTCTATGGGTTAGTGAAGCACCACTGCATGAGCAACGTTACTGTGACATTTTGTCATTTCTGCGAACCACATACTAAATCAACACTGTTGTCGTGAAGCGTACCAACACAGCCCTCCTACTTTCATGCCATTATACTTTATTGCAGCATAGTTTCATTCAAATATTCCACTCCGCTTTTAGATTGAGAATCTAAAAAATGTGTAGCCTACGGGAATAATGTCCTCAACAAACGTTCGTGCATTCACGATATTATCCTGTGGGTGTTTCCATTACATAAAGTAGACTGAGCATTGAACAATATGACTTGCTGATTGTATGTACACAGGACTCAACATCAACGTCGACCTGTCAAGCTTCTATCGTTCCTCGGTCGAGGGTCTGTGTGGAAACTTTGACGGTGATTCTAGCAACGACCTGACCGACGGCCCGGGACAAGTGCTTCTGAGCCCCTCAGAGTTTGGTGCCCAGTGGAAAGCGTCCGGATCATGTCCAGAGTCAGATCCATCGGCGGATCTCAATCCATGCACAGTAAATATTATTATAAGTGGCATCTCTACTATTCTCTAGCCCTTACCATGCTTTTGTCAACACGATCATGCTGAGTGAGTTGGTTGGTGCATATTTTATTCTACATTGTGCATGACCGATTGAAACATCGCTTGCTGTGTTTCGAGAATGGTTCCCATATTATTCTCTATTTTTAGCTAGTTCTGCGATTTAAAAGTCTCTCCCATATACATCTATGCGCCCTGTGCAGCGAGCTAGTGTTGATGGTATCGAAATAATAAATAGGCCTAACATTGGAAGGAGTGTCTTTTTTAATAGATGCTCTCAGTGAGCCTTACACTGACGAACGTGTGTTACTTTATAGAGTATAGACAGTCCAAAATTGATGCTCTTTGCATGTCTTGGATTAGTGAAGCACTTTAGCCGAACTTATCAGCAGTTCTTATGCTGTAACTTGTGTCTGCATTAATAATTAAGGAATAGGCCGAGCCTATGTGCAGATACATATTTCATATTGACCAATGTGCCTGTTCGTTTTGCTAGAATGAGCCAAAGAGAGCAGCTTGGGGTCAAGAACAATGCAAGATCATAACTGAGGGGAGTGCGTTTGCAGAATGTCGCTTGGCATTGTCTAATGTTGACATTTTCTACAGGGACTGCGTTTATGATGCATGCGGGTATGACTAACTTTTCTTGTCTGATTGCTCTGAAGTAGATCTTGCTGACAAGCAGCAATAAATATCTTAATTCTTGACGCTTGCAACTGTTTCATCTAATAACAATATTATGCATTTTAGTCTATTGTGGTTCAATTGTGCATAATTATGGTCGTCAATTATTATAGTCCAATTAAGTGAAATCAGAGACTTTTCTAGTTAATATGGCATAACCTGTTACAGACCTGTGATTCGTACCAACCATCCCCAACTTCGTTTTCATATCCCTAACGGTAATATTGATTGGGCTTACCTTATTCTAGAAGTTCAATAATGCAATACAATATATGTTTGTGTCGCATCGATACCTAATCGTTAATCCGCTTAAATCCAGATCTAGATCTTTTTATTCCATGCCTATCTAGATCTTGTTTTGATTAAGTGCTTCCCGCAACTTCGTTTTTATGTGCGCTGAAGAAATCTTGAGATTACGACTACGATAATTAATTATAGCCTACCCTGTACGTATGCCTACATGAAGCTTATAATTATAATATGACCGACATTCTCATGCAATTATGGCATCGGAATTCAGTCCTCTGGATCACAATGAGCAAAGAATTGATGGCAAGGTAGACTCTGTATGAGCATTCATTTACTTGTTGCATTTGCCATAGCGCCCCTTCAAGCTCTATAGACTCTAGAGTCTATTCATAGGCACTCCCGACTACAGCGGGTGCACTGCGTTCTAGTTCCACGCCGAAGCGCACGAACAATAGCGAGTGAGGGGCTTGCTCAAGGTCCCAACGAGGCGGCTTGAGGTGGATTCGAACCTGGAACCCGCCAGCTCCAATGCACCGAACCCACCACTACACCACCGTGCCCGCGAGTAGTTCGTAATGTGTGATGACGTTAAAGTAGCCTACTGTACGTTGCAGATGCGATTCTGGAGGTGATTGCGAATGTGTTTGCTCGGCGATTTCTGCGTTTGCGGCCGAATGTTTAAGCCATGACATTTGCGTCAACTGGAGGTCACGTATGATTTGTCGTAAGTGTCTTTAATACGACGCTTAGGTCTGTATAGCCTATTGATAATTATTGTAGTGTTTTAGTCGGTTTAGAAAGTAAATAATAACAAGCGAAAAACTAGCAGTTTCTTTCCCGCGACAATAATTATAATAGCGAAAAGAGTTTCAATCTTTTGAGGCATGGTCGACCTTGATGATGATGAGTTCTCTGTCCGATGGCTTTATGAGATGAGTGAGGTGGTTTCCGTTGCCTTCCACACAGACAGTAACTATTGTGGGTGAGCAACTTGTCCAAGGGCGCTACGGAGTGGCTTGAGGTAGATTCGAACCTGCACCCTTCGGTCACATGGCGCCGAACTTACCACTACACCACCGCGTCAACCTTAGATGGGCTAATTCTTCAACCGATGCAATGACGAAAAACTGCCTAGGCCGACATGTAGTCACTGGCGAAACCAGAAGAAATCTGACAAGAACGAATACCCGGATGCATAACAGCAGTCCACAAAATAACCAACATAAACACAAATCGCATTATTTCTGGTGGTGTGCAGGTCTACATGAACATCGGAGGGATAGTTCTGGTGGCGCTGAGCACTCACTGGTCTCGTAGAGTCGCCGCATATGCTGGTAGATCAGGTCTATTCTTTAGGGTGTGATTATTATTATTATTATTATTATTATTGGAGAGCAAACTGCATTCATCATTAATTTTATGCCATTATCCGTAGGGATGTAGAGCAATGAATCAAGGACAACAAATACAATTTAAAACGAAAAATACTTGCTTGATTTAAAATGTCGAAACACTATTATTTTGCTGTCCTTGAAAGTCGTTAATGCGATGGTTGTCTGTGGTCTTCAGCCTTAATGTGCGATGCTCCGAAGGTCTACGTTCCATGTCACAGCGGATGTCAGGACACATGTCTAGGAAACGGAACGTCTCTGGATGCTGACTGCGCTACGTACACCGTTGAAGGATGCTACTGTCCAGAGGGAACTGTCGAGGATGGTTAGTTCTTGGTTTTAACTAGGCCTAAGTTTCTAGCTGATTTATACTTAGCTTTAATGACAACCAGCATGGTCTGTCACGCTGAGAGCGCATTTGAATAGCTCGGCTGTGAGAAGCGCTTTGCAAAATGCTTTATTAGATTGAATTGGATTAGATTAGCATTATATAGTTTGAGGCAAATTGGTTTCGGTATGATTAGTTGCTCCGCTAAAGTGGCGCAATAGAAATGTTCAAACACGTTCTATAGTATAGTAGTGTGCTTTGTTATCTCGGCAGCTACTTGTCTGTTTATTCGTATTTACTTCATTGATTTCCCATTAATTTCTTCATTCATTTTCTATTCTTCAAGCACACGACCTGTAAGGAAGAAGAAGAAATTAGTACACGAGCTTTATTTATTAATTTTTCAGTAGGCCTAATTCAATTGTTTAATGTTGGACATAGGCCTACCGATATTTACAAGCGACTCTGGAAGATTATCCTGCTTTCAGATCGACAAAATCGAATAAAAAATGATTAAACCTTTTCTTCAACTGTGTGGTCCGCTAGAGTGATTAGACATTAGACCCTACTAACGTTTTACTTTTCCCGGTTCACTTTCTTAATACATCGATAGGCTACAACTGCCGTCTTTTTCACATAATTTTAGCTAGTGTAGATATTGAGATAACTGATAAATTCTCTGGTGGCTGTATCTTTAGAAAGCGGCAATTGTATCCAGAGGGCGGATTGTCCTTGCGAAGTGGATGGTGAGACATATCCTGCAGGAACGGTCGTAGTCGTTAACTGTCAATCTTGGTATGTGCTTGTTCGGATACGTTTCACCAATAATTATTGTCGCTTTGTTAGAAAGACTAAGGGAACGTATGTCTGTCCCGCCGGCTTGCATACTCATTCAGAAAGTAGGCTATACAGGACTCGTATTTCTATGGAATTCCGCGTTACAAATTTATTTAATAATAATAATAATAATAATAATAATAATAATAATAATAATAATAATAATAATAATAATAATAATAACAATAATAATAATAATTGTAATGGTGGTTAGGGTAGTGCTGATGATGATGATTGCTTTGATGAGGATGGTGTTGATTATGATGACGACAACGATGATGATGATGATGCCAATTGAACACCTCTTAAGATATAACACCCTTCTTTCTACTTTCTCCCGTTAAGTTACGCCCATGGGTAGATTAGTTTTTTGTTGTGTAAGGGAAAAGCAACGATAATGATCTTTAATGATTTAATGATAATAATAATAATAATAATAATAATAATAATAATAATAATAATAATAACGACGTAACGCAGCGATCGAATCAGTCGAAGGATTTTCTCTCCGAGTCTTTTGAAGCATGCTGGAATAACGCGAGCTCGTTAAGTCTTGATTTTTAGATCTTCGGTTTTCTATTGATACCAGGATTAATTATATCTACACACTTTCTTATGTCAAAATCAGGTTTTGTCAATATTATAAAGTTAAATCTCACGATCGGTGCAACTTAAATCCGGAATTTAACTTTATGATATGCACCAGTTTAACGGTTACCATCCGATGACGTCATAATGCGTGCTGCCTAGCAACGTTGCAAAATCACTCATCTATTTTGCATATATTCAAATTCTGTTTATTGACATCGAGATAAATTTCTCACACTTTACGCTCTCGCAAATGGTTCTTCTGTCCGATACAATCACATCCAGTGTAAAGCCGAAGAAGGTTCAAGGAACCTGTAGCGTGTGCCACACAATCCGTCTAATACACAACAAGGATGGCATGGTCCACCAACATGGGCCCAGAGTTAACCCATGCTTGGGTTCGCATCGGCCGCCCTTGTCTACTGGTACCACTGGACCCATGGGACCTTCTGGCTCGGTGACCGCCGCAACACAAGCAGACCCCGAGTCTAACGTGACTACGCAAATTCGACCGATTGACGCCCCGGATGCACTGGCTACGAGGCCCCCAAGACCAATGCAGCACCCCTGCCTCTCAAGGGGTCTACTAAGACATATCCCAAAGGGCGCAAGATCTGGGGCGGGTCGCCTCCTTACAGGCGTATTGGAATCCATACTGGCGAACCCAATGGCCAATGAAGGATGGCGACGCCTCTTCACCTTCGGAGCAGGAATATTGGAAGTGCCATTGAGAGGAGGACGGCGCCGCAACCTAACGTCTATCATCAAGAAGCGCGTCGATGACTTTCATTTGAGATGGTCGACTCTCGCCGAAAACCTATTCGATCCAGACGTGGATACTAATGTCAGACGCAAAACTCCGGACGTGGATGGGAGGCGGGCGCTAGCTTCGGCGGTGGCCGCCAAGATGGAAGATGGTAATATCAGTGCTGCGGCCCGTATCCTCTGCTTAGACGACACTCCTGCGCCGATTAATGAAGAAACGTTTGAAGCTCTTCGACAAAATCATCCGGCACCACCACCTGACCGTCCCGCCATCGTCTGCTCGTCTTCAAGCGCACCGTTCCAGGCCACTGAGTTGGAGATACGTACATCAATCCGTTCTTTCCCCATGGGTTCGTCAGGTGGTCCGGATGGCCTGCGTCCGCAACACGTCGCGGAACTCTTGAACGATCCGGACTCAGGACCTGGGTTACTGAGAGCGACGACCGCATTCATCAACCTACTTCTGGCTGGCACTTGTCCTCAAGAGTTTCGTTGCATTTTATTTGGAGGAACTCTTTTCGCGCTTCGAAAGAAATGTGGCGGCCTAAGACCGATAGCCATTGGATATGTCTGGCGTATAGACTCGCTTCTAAATGCGCCAACGCGTTCGCCATTCCGCGCGTCACACCGTACCTAACCCCTAAACAACTTGGGGTGGGAGTACCAGGAGGCTGCGAGGCTGCGTCCCATGCCGCCAGACGATTCTTGAAAAACATGGATCCACAATCAGTATTGGTCAAGCTTGACATCTCTAACGCGTTCAATAGCCTACACCGTGATTCCATGCTAGCGTCGGTTAATGAAATCATCCCTGAATTGGCCGCATATTGCCACCTTGCCTACGCCGAGACGACATCTCTACAATTCGGCAGGTTTAATATACTATCGCAGGAAGGGTCGCAACAGGGAGATCCCTTGGGACCTCTTCTATTCTGTCTGCCGCTCCATCCAATACTAAATCGCTTGGTATCGCCCTTGGCTTTTGGATACCTCGACGACCTCACCCTTGGCGGGGACCCAGAGATAGTGGAGACTGACGTGGATTCGATCGAGGAAGGCTGCACGCGTCTGGGCCTCACGCTCAACCGTACTAAGTGCGAGATCATCGCGGCCGACTTCGATCTCAACAATACCAATCGGGGCACAATGCGACAATTCGCCCGAGTCGATCCCATGGAGGCCATGCTTCTTGGTGCTCCGCTTACGTCGTCGTCGGCTCTTCTATCGGCGCTTGACAGATGCGTGACCGACCTCAGGACCTCGATCGACAGATTGCAACTCGTCGCCAAGCAGGACGCTCTCTTGATCTTGAGATGCTCGCTTGGCTCGTCTAGGCTGATGCACCTTTTAAGATGCACCCCATGCCATGATCACCCTCGCTTGCAGGAATACGATGAGCTGATAAGAGGAGGGCTTGAACGGATATTTAACATTACGTTGACCGACGACCAATGGATGCAGGCCTCTCTTCCAATCAGATTAGGAGGACTGGGAGTTAGGAGGGTGTCTTCGTTGGCACTTCCAGCCTTTTTGGCTTCTGCCGCTGGCACCCTCTCCATCCAGTCTCTCATCTTGGGAGCGGCCTGGAACTTCAACGACGAATCATCCGATTCTGCGCGGTCCGACTGGATGCGGATTACTGAGACTAGTGATCCAGCGGAATTTCCCGGCCACAAGCAATCTTTATTGGACAAGCCGATACTACTTAAGACTGTGCTTTCCATCGAGTCAAAGCTACAAGATCCATACGATCGGGCACGTCTAAAGGCTTCAATGGCGCCACACGCTTCTGACTGGCTATACGCCCTTCCACTGACCGCGTTCGATCTCAGATTGAGCGACGAGGCTGTGAGAGTCGCGGTAGGTCTCCGACTTGGCGCGGCCATTTGTGAGCCGCACACGTGTGTTTGTGGTGCTCCTTTATCAGCAAGAGGCTCGCATGGTCTTTCATGCTTCCTTGGTTTCGGTCGTCAGGCAAGACATGGCACCATCAACGACCTTGTCTACCGAGGTTTAAATAGAGCTGGTACTCCGGCAATCAAGGAGCCTTCGGGCCTCACGAGGGTGGACGGGAAAAGACCGGACGGCCAGACTCTCATCCCTTGGAGCAACGGAAGGGCGTTGATTTGGGACGCGACCGTGGTGGACACGGTGGCCGCCTCGTACGTCCACGAGAACGCGACCGAAGCTGGGAGAGCAGCAGAGAAAGCCGCTACAAGGAAAATTTCAAAGTACTTAGACCTTCAGAAAACATACGTCTTCGTCCCCTTAGCCGTGGAAACAATGGGGCCAATCAACAACGAGGGCCTCGCCTTTGTGTCCGAGATTGGACGCCGGCTGTCGAAATTATCTGGAGATATACGAGAAACGGGTTTTCTTTTCCAAAGCATTTCAATCACTATCCAGCGCTACAATGCCGTTGCCTTCCAGGGCACCTTGTCTGGATTACCCGGGGCCATGGACCGGCCACCCTAAACAAACTAAAATTTATATGTAAAAACCAAATCGTAACTGTATATAATAATAATAATAATAATAATAATAATAATAATAATAATAATAATAATAATCCGAAGGATCTCGTGTCATTTGGGGTGGACGACAACATCGAGCTCCCCGATCGACACGAGAAGGAGATTTACAATCCGGCAAAACGAGCCGTGGAACGACAGATGGAAGCGACCTGCAGCAGATGAGACTGTGTGGCACATTAATATGTCGATAGTAGCCTAGACATTAGGGTTGTTCGAATGTAATGGACAAAAAAACTTTGTCTTGAATAAAATGTTTAATAATAATAATAATAATAATAATAATAATAATAATAATAATAATAATAATAATAATAATAATAATAATAATAATTGTCTAATAATAATAATAATGGTCATATCATTAAAAAATGGTCATATCATTAAAAGAATCCCGAAAGCCGCAAGACCATCCTGTGCTGCTCTACTGGGGGACCTAATTCAAGCAATCTTACGGGAGCCAAACCGTGTTGATAACTGGTCTGACCTCCTCGTCTTCGGTAAAACTGTCCTGGCTAAACCAAGGAGAGGTGGAAGAAAACACAACATCACTAAGTCGATTCTATCCCGTATTGCCGATTGGCGACTGAAAGGACCAGACCATTCCACGAACGATGGGTCAGACCCTACGTCAGTTTGCAAACCCAAAACGACGAAATATGATCCTGCCAAATTTTTGGCGTCGAAAGTATCTATCAAGCTCGAAGAGGGCAACTTCAAAGCAGCCATCCGTCTTATAGTCAGCGAGGATAAGCCGGCACTAGACACACCAGAAACGCTGGCCGCGCTTAAGCGTAAGCATCCGTCAGCCCCGGCGGACAGAAGGTCTCCGTGCGATCCAGAGAGTTCAGACCGTTTCATCGCGTTGCAAGTTTCCAAAGAAGAAGTCGCGAAGGCGATCTCTTCTTTTCCAGCGGGTTCAGCCGGCGGTCCAGATGGTATAACTCCACAGCACCTGAAGGATCTCGTGTCATTTGGGGTGGACGACAACATCGAGCAACATCTGTCCGACCTTGTAAACCTGCTTTTAAAGGGAGGTCTTCCTGAAGAGGTGAATGAGGTCATCTACGGAGCAAACCTTCTAGCCCTAAGCAAAAAGGATGGAGGTATAAGACCGATCGCGGTGGGCTACACATGGCGCCGCCTGGCAGCGAAGTGTGCTAATTCATACGCCGTGACAAGACTGTCTCAACTGCTCGTCCCCATTCAACTGGGGGTAGGTGTTTCTGGAGGCGCTGAGGCAGCTGTTCACGCGACACGCCGATGGGTGACAGCAATGCCCGAAGACAACGTCCTCGTGAAGCTGGATTTCACAAACGCATTTAACACTCTGCGCAGAGATTGTCTTCTAGAGGCCGTGGCTAGAGACATTCCAGAGCTCTACCGTTTTGCTCACGCTGCCTACTCGAACCGTCCGCTCCTGCGTTATGGATCGAACACCATACGATCTGAAGAAGGGACACAGCAAGGCGATCCTTTGGGTCCTCTGGAGTTCTGCCTTGTCTTACAACCACTTTTGGTCAAACTGAGATCATTTCTGCGTGTTGGTTACCTGGATGACCTGACATTGGGTGGTAGCAGGGAGACAGTGGCCGCTGATGTCCTTCTGATTGCGCAAGAATCGAGGAACCTTGGTTTGACATTAAACCGCAGCAAATGTGAAATCGCCTGCCACAACTCACATGCACTACTTGATGACCCGGCATTTGAAGGTTTTACGAACATGACCTTTGAGGAGATGACTTTGCTGGGTGCACCTCTGATGCCAGGTCCAGCTGTGGAGATGGTCGTCGGTTTGAAGGCCAACGATCTTGATAGGGCAATCGCAAGGCTCTCCATGCTGTATACACATGATGCTCTGGTTCTGCTCAAAAACAGCTTAAGCGTTCCAAAGCTGCTTTACAGCTTGCGCACAGCTGTATGTACTGACTGTCCGGGCTTGGCTCGGTTCGACAACTTATTAAGAGTAGGTCTGTCAACCATCTTGAACGTGGACCTTGACGACGACCGCTGGCTCCAGGCTTCTTTGCCTGTCAGAGATGGTGGCCTTGGAGTTCGTTGTGCATCAACGCTGGCACTTTCTGCCTTTCTGGCTTCCGCCGCTAGCACGAGCGAACTGCAGGCCTGCATCCTACCTACAGAGTCAGCTGATGTTCCATATGTTCTTGCAGACTCAGCTCTCAACGCTTGGATTACCCTGACAGGCGCAGACCCACCTACTGGAGCAGCATCTCACAGCCAAAAGGAGTGGGATTCTAGATTCACTGTAAAGGCATGGACCGGTCTGCTCGAGTCCACCAGCGTCCCATGCGACCGCGCTCGTCTGCTAGCTTCGAGAGCCCCTCATTCTGGAGACTGGATGCTTGCTCCCCCTGTGTCTGCGCTGGGCCTGCGCCTCTCAGACGAGGAGATACGGTTTGCAGTTGGCGTGAGATTAGGAACGTCGCTTTGCGAGCCTCATGTGTGCCACCACTGCCGAGGGACTGTCGACGCGAGAGGATTGCATGGACTGGTCTGCAAAGGAGGAAGCGGCAAGCACCAAAGACATAACATGATAAACGATGTCGTGTGGAGAGCTCTTGGACGGGCGAAAATCCCGTCCCACAAAGAACCCCTCGGTCTGCTAAGAGAAGACGGAAAGCGACCAGACGGTGTGACAATCATCCCTTGGTCACGAGGTCGATGCCTGGCATGGGATGTGACAGTGCCCGACACTTTCGCCCTGTCTCACCTTCCACACACATCAATCGGAGCTGGCGAAGCCGCCGAACGCGCGGCTGCGTCGAAAACTATCAAGTATTCCACCATCACCCGTACCCACGCGTTTGTCGCGGTCGCCTTGGAGACCGGCGGCGCTTGGTGCAAAGAAGGACTGGATTTCATTTCTGATTTGGGGAGGAGAATTGCTGCCGCTACCCATGACCCTATGGAAACGTCATACTTGTTCCAACGGATTTCTGTGGCTCTTCAGCGGGGGAACGCCATCTGCCTCTCCGGAACATTGCCACCGCTCCCCGATCGACCCGAGAAGGAGATTTACAATCCGGCAAAACGAGCCGTGGAACGACAGAAGGAAGCGACCTGCAGCAGATGAGACTGTGTGGCACATTAATATGTCGATAATAGCCTAGACATTAGGGTGGTTCGAATGTAATGGACAAAAAACTTTTTCTTGAATAAATGTTTATAATAATAATAATAATAATAATAATAATAATAATAATAATAATAATAATAATAATAATAATAATAATAATAATTCCAGAATGCAATTTTTTACGTCTCCGGATAATTTTTTTGAAATCCCGAGGGATCTGAGATACCTCAGGTAAATAATAATAATAATAGTAACAGTAATAATAATAATCCCTAACCGGATGACAATTAGGCCTACCTATTTCTATTTTTAACTGCACAGAAGTGCTTCTGCAATTATTTCACATCTACGTGGGTAGCCTACGTAACACTCTGTAAAGTACCACATCATATGTTGAACCGCACGCTAACAAAAAAGCTGCCTCGATCCATCGTACGTGACATTAGCACGATACACCAGTTGGTCCAGTTAGGTCTTACGTAGACGATAGAGCGTCTATGTAGCAGGGCTGTTTTTGAGGAATTTTTAGTACTGCACATCCTCTTCTCTCCTTTCTCGTCCTCCATGGTAAATTACTCCCAATCTGAGGAAAATGGCCTATTTTTAGTAATTTTAACTGCACGGAACGTGACGGAAGTGCTTCTACAACTGCACGAATCCATTTAGAACTGCACATTTTGTGTAGAACTGCACGTTAAAAAAGCCCTGCTATGGAGCAGATGAACCGGACAACTTATATAGCTGCTGCTGCTCACATCTTTGATTTTCTTTTTATCTCTCTACAGCACTTGCGCGGACGGAAGGTTGGACTGTGTCGGTCCTAAGTGTTTGCCAGTTTGTGAGGACGATTATTTCATGTGTGAAGATGGGTCTAAATGCATAAGCCGCAACTTCACGTGCGATGATTTGTTCGATTGTGATGATGATTCAGACGAAAAGAACTGCCGTAAGTAACCGTTGCTGTCCGCTAAAAACTTATTATTATCCTCAGAGTCATATAGACCGTAAAATCAGCAGCTATTATAGGCCTACAACTTGTTAATTATTCTCACTGTGCCATCCGGAGTTACGACAAACATTGTTTAATCTAGACGTCACTGAGGGGGCAAACTCGTCTACCCGCCTTCCCCGAAAGACATTCCTCGTCTCAGAAAATGAACAGCTGCTTTTTACATGTAAAGTAAAGAGTTATAGCACAGGAAATAATTAGGTCACAGATGATAAAATTAGATGATAAACTAAAATGAGGGGTCATCAGAAAGCTCTAATTGCGAGTTTACCAGCCGCGATTTGTACTAAAAGACTAAAAAAGAGGATCATCAGAAAAAAGGGAGATGGAAAGAGTAAGAGACCTGCAAAGCTTCCGTTGGTAAAATCCCAATTGTCAATTGTAATATCTGTCCAACGGTACAGCTGAAAAATGTTGCCTGTTGTATTATACATCAGTTGTGTCTAATTGCCTATCCATTGTAACAGTTTCCTATAGACAGGGCTGTAATCAAGGGTATACGCGGGTATACAGCGTAGCCTATACTCACCTCCATGGAAAAACGGCATCGTATACTCACCTCCCGAAAAGTAGGGTATACGCGGGGAAAAGGCAGGGTACACCGTACACGCTAGTAAATCAGGCGCATACGGCTGTTTAGGATGGTTTTTTGGGCCGGATGACTAAAAAAAAGGTCGTCAGATTTTTCAGACGGCAAAATGGACGAAATTTCCCGAGATTTTGGCCAGATGACTAAAAAAACAGCCCTGCCTATAATAGACATCTTTCTAATCCTGTTTAGACCCTTACAGGTAGGATATACGTCACTAAGGTCACAACGCTGTGCAGAAGCTCATAATAATGTTTCATATAGAACTGAGTGTGTGGATGTATTTCTCTTTTTTAAGTAACGCTACGCTTTCGCACACGTTTTTGCATTATAAACAAATAAAATAAATTAATTATTGTGAATGAATGAAGCTTTGGGTTCGAATTGCACCAGTCTAAGGGCAAAAGCTCGTTTTACTAACATGTTTCTTCATATAATCAAATGCTGTGATTGATATGAATTTGTCTGTTAACCAGTACACCATTGCCCACATCACGACTTCGAATGCCACGTCATCAACCAATGCATATCAAAGGTCTTTATATGCGATGGATATCCGGATTGCGAGGATGGATCGGACGAATTAAACTGCCGTAAGTAACTGAACTCAAGACGCATCTGATTATAATCACCGCCACACACGTCAGTAATGACTCTAATGAGACACATTTCAATAATTATAAGAGACGCATCTATGCTGGAACTCCGTATGCGCGCAACCTCAGAGCAACAGAAAGGCTTTGAGAAAACGAAGAGCTAGAGAATTGCACGTGCTCGTTCAACTATCTCTTCCTGATTATAGCTCTTTTTTCGATGCAATCATTCCACTAGGCTCAATAAAATACCCTTTCCATTCTATTTAATGAATTCTGAATAGTTTTTGTCGTTTGACTTTCTTAGTGGAGCACCATTGTTTTATAGTCTATTCATAAGCCTTTATTGCTTTCCAATGTACTTACATTGCCTTAAAATGTAGATTATTTGTACGGCGAATGTGAACGTTTTGTGATACGTTTTCCGTGGTCTTTGCACTTTTAAAGACGATTTTGTTGGTCATGGTCGAGTGCAGAAAAGAAAATGTCAGCAAACTTTCGTGAATTTTGATACAATATTCATTAGGGTTGTTCTAAAAAATGAAAGTGGTTTAAATTTGCTCTCCAACCCACCATTTGGTGACGCCAGGTGTTAGTAGGTCACAGTTAAAAAATTAGAAGAAAATAATAATATTTAGGACTGGCGCGGAGCTGACGAAATTTTCATAATTTCCTAATGGTTTTCATCAAACTTATCAAGACATCGGCACACGGCAATGTTAGTAATAAATGCATACGAGTCAACCACAAATTCTGAGGTATGCAATTTAATTAATTTTCTAGATAATGTTACTACAGTCATGTCGGAATGAATAAATTTTTGGTAGTTTTAGGACATTGACGGCAAAACTTAGAAGACAACAATGTCATGAAAATGTAGCCAAGAATATCAACATTTTCCGATGAATTTATCAGGCAGTCGATTTTTACCAACTAGATGGTTGCCGTTTTGGTTGGCTCATAGCATTGCCTCTTGTGTTTCCCTACGACCTGTAGCCAGAACACTGCCTTTGTTCTGCACTTTGTGCTGGCGAAGAGTTAAATTTTTGAACTGAAGTGTCTACACAACTTCAGCGATACAGTTAACCACTTTAACCGAATTGAGAATCACATGGCTCTTTTGTTACATTCGAGTTCCAATAATTATATGGGCTTGAGTCATAGGTCACTGTAAAAAGTCATCAGACAATTCCAGCGGGTTGAAGAATGTGATGAGTGATTTAACGACGGAAATATATTGTGGAGTTCTGTTTTGCTACAGGTTCAGGGAATGGTGGGATTCGTTCTAATGATCTCACAGAACCCGATTTTTCGTTTAGGGCCTTTGCCATGAGTCTCCTCTCATCCACTTAAAAATGATCGTCAAAAAACGCAAGCCCAACCAGCAACTCAAACAAGTCCGAGAAGTGAGAACTAAACGTGTTTGTGGCAACCTTAGCAACCTCCCTGTTCTTGTCGGTGGGCAGCATGGATAGCAAATTCCTGTCATTTTTTGAAGAAACTGTTGACGCTGCGCTCTGGAAACAGTAGGCCTACTTGGTATTATAATATTATGTGAGTCGCAATGAGTGACACTTCCTTCAGATCCTTCCAGTCAACTTCGCCACACGAAAGACGCGAGACTTCCGTGATATCGTTGATACTGGCAGCAGACCATGTCAAGGTTTATATTAGGAGAGGAACATCCACATTTTAAATGTGTAAATGGCTCTGACCATCATAAAGCCCGACGCACAGCTGCTGGATAGCGGTAACATAGGCCTATTCGATGTGGTAGAATGTCACAGAGAAAATGGCAGATAGCTCAAGAAGTTCATCGGTAATCATCACCGCAAACTCAATAGCCTCGTCCTTCATATGGGACCTGGTAGTCATCTCTTCATCCTCTGTGGGTGTGGAAAAGGTGGCCTGATATATAATGGGCCGAAAATCTTTAAAGCGACTTGATTGCTCCATATTGGAAAAACGTGGATGTAGGCCTATGATAAGGACCTAAGACCTTCTCCAACATGATTTCAGAATTGTTGTGGTGGCATGCTATATATAAATTTAGGAGCTTTCAGCCTAATTCTCTTTCCAACAATGAGCACACGCCATTTTCGGAAGTCTTAAAATTTAGCGATATTACCAACTAAACAACTTGGAGTAGCAGCTTGACTTGGTACTTTACTGTTTAGCCTGTCCTTTTCCACAGCACATTTAATTCAGGACTGCATCTTTTCAGGCTAAGCACCGTCTTGTATGCGTGCATGCGCTCTGTCTCCCAATTTTCATTTGCATAGACCTCCACGCACTGCACTCTGCTGTTAGTGGTGACTCAATGGTTACTTTCACCCTTACTTTGACAATGTAGAGCCATTCCTTCTCTGTGGTTGGTCCAACAACCAGGAATTTGACTTTTCGGCACCTCTCTGTTTTCAGTGTTAAAAACGGCCGAAGGCTGTTTTTCGCTTGATCTCGGCCGGGGGGCGCCTCTGAGTAGGTGTCCTGAAGGGGCGATATATAAATTCTGATTGATTGAATGATTGACTGACTGATTGATTTACTGACCAAGACAAATTTTATACTGAAAAGTAAGTAGCAAAGTAGTTCATTAGTCATTGGTAAGAAATTGCCGAAATATGTGCAATCATCTAAACTTCAACTGGTTCGCGCCAGTCCTAAATACGTCTGGAATCTGAAAATATTTTGGATTAAGAGTCTCTATAAGTCGTATCACCAAATGGTGGGTTGGAGAATAATGAAGAAAGAACTTCAAAAGTTGCCATTGTCGATGGAACCACCCTAATATTCATGATTGACAAATGAAGAACAATCAAGTTATACAATAGGAGTTATACTTTATACAACACAATGCAATGTAATAGACTTCCACGCGGCACAGTTTGGGGGGGCATAGGCCTATAACCGGTGTAGGAAAGTGTAGGGCTCACTGGGTATAGGAAAGTGTAGTGCTTACCGGTATAGAATGTGTAGAGCTTATCAGAATATGAATGTGTAGTGCTTACCGGTACAGGGATGTGTAGACCTTACCAGAACAGGAAAGTGCAGTGCCTACCTGTATAGGAAAGTGTAGTGCTTTCTAGTATGCCAAAGTGTAGGCCTAGTGCTTACTGGCATATGAATTATGAAGGTATAATGCTCACCAGCATAGAGAAGTGTAGTACTTACCGCCCAATTAAAGCGCAAGGCGCAGTACAAGATTGTCTATAATTATGATAGTGGAGTAAAATTCAATGTAACTTTAGGAAGCCATGGGTAACAAAACAACGAAACTCGTACTTGATGATGTCCCGTTATTGGGAGTATCATTTGTGAATTTCTGATGTCTTGTTTTTTTCTGCAGCGCTCTGTCACCATGCGGGCTACATACCGTGCGCCAACCATCGCTGCATTCCACCAGAATTCCGATGTGATGGAAAGAGGGACTGTGGTTATGGCGACAATTCGGATGAGGAAAACTGCACCGGTATGACGTCGACTCTTTCTATTCATAAATTTATTAATTCTTTTTCTATGATTGGTCCACTGGTATCGAACGGCCGGCCTTCTTCTTGTGCTGCGATACTTCAAAAATATCTCTCACCTAGGTTATGCAGGAATCTGATTTCTTATATAATGAGGCGCAATATAAATGGTTCCGAGAGGCGCAATATAAATGGTTCTGACGAACAAATGAACGAATTAACGAAGAACCAGATGACATAATGTAACTAGTTATTTAAGATGAATGGATGAATGAAATTATCAGGTAGACCTACTCTATAGTGATTTCAAATTTAAGACTTTCCTTCACAATGGAGTTCTTGCAATAGCAATTATCACGAAAGTCAATAAAAAAAATTGCTCGTACGGTTTCCACAAACAGCAATTTAATGCATTTTGTCGTGCCTATAAAAAAGATTTCTACAAAATGTTACGCAGTTCGTAGAATCTGAATCAATTGATAAAATCGCTTGATTATAATAATTATTAACCGTCTGTAATAATTAATTGGTGTTTAAAAAATTATTGAAATAAATATTCGTCCATTTCTTGTATGCCACTACAGCTGAGACGACGACGACAACTACAGGTAGGATGGGCGAAAGTTTCTTTACCGGCTTTGTAGGATTTTAAAACTTTGAAAACTTCTATTGGATGCATTGCAAATTAAGATTTAGTTTTGTTTGTATGTGCACTTGTTATAGCGCACCTTTTCAGCTCACTACTCAGAGGCGCTCCCGACTACAGAGCGGACACTGCGTCGGAGTTTCACGCCGAAGCACTGAGCAATTGCGAGTGTAGGACTTGCTCAATGTCCTTACGCGGCGACTTGAGGTGGATTCGAACCTGCAATCTTTCGGCTGCAAGGCGACGAAAATACCCACTACACCACCGCGCCCCACATAATTTTATAGTTGTAATAATAGGCCTAATTTGCTTATTTTTGGTTTTTTGGTTCGCACCCAGTGTAGTGAAAATCAGCCAGACACATGAACGAAGCAAAACATTTGCCCTAGGTTGGTCTCCGCACTCGGTCGGTAGGCTACCTTTTGCGTTTTAAGCTGGCCGATTATTTGTATTTCCTATTTACGCAAATTTATTTAAAAACGTAATACAACCATGATAATGATAATCGTAATAAAAGTAGGCCTAAATGTCAATGCAGGCCAATATTATCTAAGTGCGTAGGCATGAATATCAATCTCAACATTATAGTGTAACCGTTGTAACGGACACTTCACACGTTACGCTGTTACACACAGTTACTGTAGGCTATTAATGTCGCACGTGAATAAAGGAATGTTCTCGAAAAGTTTGCTTGGTCGGTATAATTATTGGAGCTTGACGAAATAAAACCTTATACGACGATCAGATCAGAAGAGGGTATCTGTACACTTCGATGTAAAGTTCCATTTAGATGGTAAATTGGTAATAATGTTGAAAGAAGCTTGTGTCGAGGAAGCTGGTATCTAATGGTGAACTACGTGGATCCATCCAAAGTTGTTTGTGACTAGAATATATTTAAACGCAAATGAATAAACCAAATCTATTCATATCTGAACGTCTGTCCGTTTCTTGTGTCTTCCTTACAGTAACGCCAACACCAACACCAACAGGTAAGATAGGCATGAATGTCGTTGTAATCTTAAGTCTATAAAACTGTACCGATTCTCTCAGGTGGCACGCGCATCTGAGTAGCCTACATCTAACCATAAATTTTATTCAACCAAATAACAGTAATGACATCGAAAAAACAAGTAGACCAACAGTTGGGAAAACAAACTAACAAGGGATCATTAAAACTACTACCCTAAGGAACTTTGGCTCCGCTAGTCGGTTACCTGTTGACCTACCAACGAAATAAATTAAGGCAGATGTAGAACTGAAGCAGAAGTAGACCTAAGCTTACGCGATAAAATGTAACTCTTAACTAGTTAACAAAGTTTAATAAACAGAGAAGCTGGGTGACAAGGTTGCGACTGAAGTCTAAATTGTAAAGAGTGAGATATTAGTTAGGCCTACATTACATAGAGTGAGAGGCACGTCTTTCCAAAATAATATAATATGTGAGTATGCATGTATGAATACACTCCATCTGGCACGTGTTAAATAATCACAAAAGGGTTGTTCTAGTTATTCCTTGTTTACATGTAGGCTAGCTATTATTTATTCGCCTATTGCAATGATTGCGTGCATAATTATGGCAATTGAAAATGAATAAGAAACTTGAATAACGTGCCCGCAAAGTCGCAGCACGGATTGCAGCTAAGATCGTGCAGGAAGTAACATAATTATATATTAAAGGTTGTTGCGTTTTATGGGATATCTAGAAGAGATTAATTTATGGCTCGCACTATTAGCGTCATTTCCAAACCTCCCAGATGTCCTCCTTAAAAGCCGACTTCAACCTGATCGCATTCGCTTAAGTTTCTACCTAATCTTATTCGTCTTATAGTCTCAAATTTCTATGTTATAGTGATTGCTGTCATCATCCACAACGACAGTTTGAACATTGCCTCTCTGTATTTTCAGTTACATTTTCCGGTTAAGCCTACTGCTGAATAGGCCTAATTATTATTGGCCTATGTGGATCCGTTCAATTAGCTTATTATGTTTAGAATACAACGCCTACTTTTCAAATAATGTTACTTCTGTATCTTTTTACAGTTCCACCTACGGTTACAGGTAGGTTATTCATTTGTATCTTTGTAAGTCTGTGTATTTAAGATGTTTGAAAATTATATTTTTGGTGCGGTGTGTCATCTTTGCGTTTTGCTGGCAATAAACGAATTTATGATGCTGCAGTTTGTTACAGAATGACGATCGGGCAAATACAGGGTGGGCCAAAAGTATTTGTTCAACTTTGAAGGCCTATAACTTAGGCAGTTTAGCAAGTAAGTGTATGCTTAATGCATCAAATTAAAGGTATTTCACTCTAGTATTAACTCTAAAAAAGTCGAACTGATACTAGTTTAGGTTTTAATTATATGCCCGGAACAGCGCTAGCTACTATATTTTGCTGTCGTTTGTGACGCAACCTGGCGCCGTTGACAGACAATGATCGCGTTTCGATCTTAAGTTTACGAACTGATAAGGGATCTAATTCGTTTCAAATGATTGACGAATATTCTAACAGTGGATGGAATAGACAATACCTTGAATTATCTGCTACGGAAAATTGATAAAACAGGACTTTATCGCAAACCATGGGAATCGGAGCGCACGGCGCTCACATCCGCTAACATTGCTCGTGTGTCCGCGTACATTTGCAGTCAAGACAATGACCAGGGCAGGCCCTGCATGCAAATTCAGCGCAAAACAGGCAGTCTTAGAAGCACTGAATAGCGTATTGGAAAAGATTATAGACGTAAAGTTAAAGTAATTTGTCGACCAGAAGTCCCGCGAAATCTCCAGCTCTTACGAAAAGAAACGGCTGGCAGCGTGAGCGTGCAAGCGTCTGAAGCAGCGCATGGCAGTGCACGGCTGTTGGCAAAATTGAAAGGACGTGGTTTTCCGATTAGAAGATATTCATGGTAGGGACCCTACAAACACCCAAAATGATCGTGTCTACGCGCGTTTTAGCAAAAAACGATAGAATTTCCCGGGGAAACGGCGTCATAATGCGTCAGCAATGACAAAAAATGGTAGCTAGCGCTGTTCCTAGTATATAATTAAAACCTAAACTAGTATCAGTTCGACTTTTTTAGAGTTAATACTAGAGTGAAATACCTTTAATTTGATGCATTAAGCATACACTTACTTGCTAAACTGCCTAAGTTATAGGCCTTCAAAGTTGAACAAATACTTTTGGCCCACCCTGTACATGTTTATTAATTATAATATTCATTGCATTGGTTAACTTACGCAAGGGCAATAGACAAGAAGTAAAGTCTACCTATGGACTCGTCGCACTAGAGGCAAGAAGTGTTATTAGTCAAATAATTATAATATTTAATGGGTTATCATTTTGAAGCATGAACTACGGACACTATGAGAGATCATGCCTGTACAACAGTGTACATGTAGTACATGTATGTCGAATAAGATCCTATAATAATTATAATTGATTTAGTGCAACCAATCTCACCAGCGTATACGGTGAATTAGAATAGGTGACCTATTCATTAAAGGTGTGGTAAATTAGAATAGGTGACCTATTCATTAAAGGTGTGGTAAATTAGAATAGGTGACCTATTCATTAAAGGTGTGGTAAATTAGAATAGGTGACCTATTCATTAAAGGTGTGGTAAATTAGAATAGGTGACCTATTCATTAAAGGTGTGGTAAATTAGAATAGGTGACCTATTCATTAAAGGTGTGGTAAATTAGAATAGGTGACCTATTCATTAAAGGTGTGGTAAATTAGAATAGGTGACCTATTCATTAAAGGTGTGGTAAATTAGAATAGGTGACCTATTCATTAAAGGTGTGGTAAATTAGAATAGGTGACCTATTCATTAAAGGTGTGGTAAATTAGAATAGGTGACCTATTCATTAAAGGTGTGGTAAATTAGAATAGGTGACCTAATCATTAAAGTTGTGGTAAATTAGAATAGGGGACCTATTCATTAAAGGTGTGGTAAATTAGAATAGGTGACCTATTCATTAAAGGTGTGGTAAATTAGAATAGGGGGGGGCTATGATTCATTGAAGGTGTGACATCTTTATCGTAGGCCTACATTTAAATTTATTGCTAAAAATCGATAAGCGATTGTTTAATATCGATAGTCAAGTCCACTGAGAAGACGAGGCTCAAGTAATTCGTCACGGCACAAATGCACTTTTCTTGTTTCCTAACAGATTACTGCTACATGAGAGACATCAAGGACATCGATATAGACGATTCAAGTGGAGATGGATCTGATGAATCTGATGACTCGTCTGGAGAGGGTACAGGCGATTCATCTGAGAATCACAGTGGTCATGGACGCAGAAGGAAGCCGTATATCGAGAGGGACGGTAAACCAGATCGCACATCCGGAGACAGACGATTGCGTAGGAGAGACCGAGTGCCCGTCGGTACCGTTGTGCACATCGACGCATGCAACGAATGGTAAGATGATCAACTCACGATGATCACTACAACTGTACAGTCTTGCGATAGTGAATGAACGCTCGAACGCATTATTTTGACATTGCAATCACAAAACATGCTGTGCACTGTGCAGCCATGATGATCTCTACGTTCCTGCAACGTTTCCAGTTGGCCTTTGCTTCAAACAGTGGCGTAGACAAGGGGTGGTTTATGGGGTTAAACCTCCCAATTGACTGAGGAAAAAGTTTTTTAAAAGGCTATTTATCCACTTAAATAAGTAAAACAATTGTTTGTAGTAACAATTTCCTTTTTATTTACTGAAATAG
The DNA here is from genome assembly GCA_949752735.1 of Lumbricus terrestris. Taxonomy (NCBI): domain Eukaryota; kingdom Metazoa; phylum Annelida; class Clitellata; order Crassiclitellata; family Lumbricidae; genus Lumbricus; species Lumbricus terrestris. Next base: position 5,679,019 of record OX457043.1, on the reverse strand, counting down.
GCTACTGTTGGGTTGGTGTCAGGAAGGGCATTAACCCTCCCCCATCATAAATTCCTGACTTCGCCACTGGATTGTAATCAGCTCTTTCCATTGACACGTTCTTTGTTATTAATTACTAGAATCACTTCTTTTCGTCGTCCTAAAACTACACTCTTTCCTCTGGGCCTTTCGCACTTCGATTGGTGTGCACTCAGTGAGAGTCGCTTTATAAATTTATAGGTACAATGCAAAACCGTGTTTCCTCCTTACCTATCTTACAGACCAGATTACTAGCTATTGAAATTTCAAAGTAATAGATAAAGCAATATGGGAGGCATTCCTTGATTTGAGAAGGAACGGGGCTGCACGGAAGCAAAACTCAGCATCTGAAGGTCGGCTCATCATAGGACTCGAAGGAAGCTTGAATAGACCGACATACGAAAGCACCTGTGTGGTTTTATGATAAAAGGCATGCTGGTTTGGAAAGTCATAGACTACCGTATACGTTGACGAGTTCTTTGTGAAACGCCCTAGCATCATAATTCACGTTGCGATGGTAGGCCTATGCCTATCTTTATGTCTTTATATCTTATTAAAAGTGCTTGAACTACTTAATTTGACATAATTTAACTGCCACCTTTTAACCAGAATTTCGATTTGATTTTCAGTAACTGCACTGGCGCCGGTGTTTGGGACTGTCACGTTAGTATTGTTTTTGAAAGTTCTTCTTGCACACGTCATCTGTTTAACTAATGTTACACAATATAGCCTACTGCAGAAACTTCGGATTTGACAGAATCAATGCAGGATTAGGATATCATTATTTTTTTTATATTTGCAAACGTCGCCTTATAGGAGCAGCGTATATTCAAGAATAATGCTAATGTTTGGGCTACAAATGGAGATTGAAGATTTTGCATTAGCGTTCCTTATTGTTGATAGCCTACTACTGTTATAAATGTTGCTTTTCTTCGCAAGGTTCTTGTTTGCAAGAAAAGTTAGTTGGTCTGTTATCAGTACAATGCATAGGGCCTACGTCATGTAGAGTCTATGTATATGACCATTTATGTAGCGCCTTAACAAGAATCTCACGAAGGCGCTTACGATTATGCGACATTGCGCTTTCTTATTAGCCTACTCTATTTCACTCTCTGTTTGCTCCGGAAAATTCGTCCTGGCTGCCTCTCTTCTTCCTTCTCTCTACTCAAAACCTGCTTCTTCTCGCACAACGGGAGCGCTTCTGAACGGATCCCCCGAACAGAGGCTCGATATAAATGTTCAAAATACAATAACCATGTGAAGTTAATTTTGTCTTTACGCCTATGATTATGAGATTGTAATGATATGATTATTTTGACCCATTGCAGAGCGTTGAAGGATCGTGGTCCAACCCAAAAGACAAGTGTTTGCGTTACGACTGCTATGATGGCTACATTGTCCCTGTGAAACCGTTCCCACACGTTTGCACATGTCGTTCGGTAGGTGAACGATTAATTCAAGTCGTTTCCAATTCAAGATTCATTTTAGGCTGCACTGAGTGTTCTCAAGACATGAATGTTAAAGGCGCTATGTATGTACTGAGACGGACACGGTATGTTTGTATACGCATACATACAATAACACCCGTAACTATTATGTTTACATGTATGTGCATCTATGCCTGCCTCCATATAAATGCATATTATCTTTAAGGTTATGATGTCAAAAGAACAAATTACTTATTCAAAATGGAAAGCTCATTCTCAGACAGACACACAGTTGGCATAGACCGGTTGCAAAACAAAAATCTTTCTGAAACAAAGTACATTAAAACTGAGTCTAGCAACAAGTCAAACAGAGAGCCGCCTTTCACAAGATTTACACAGAAGTAGGATGGATGAGTCAGCCTATACGTGTAAGCTTATGCATAAATGCACAGGTGAAATACATGTACACGAATACACCTACACACATGCTTGCAAACATACATCCATGCATAACTTTGCATAGATTGCATGAATAAGTGCACTCGTGTGTTCGCACACTCATACGTTAATGCAGGAATTGGCTGGCAAGCTGATAATTCGCATGTCGGTGTGTGGCGCAGGGTTACAAATTTGTTAATATAATGATAATAATATGATGATAATAATAGTAATACTAATAATAATCATTATAGTAATTGAAATGGAAATAATACTACTACAATAATGAACATTATAACCATACTACTAATAATAAAAAATGATAATAATAAGAATTATAGTAATAATGAATTAATTTTACTCCTAACATAATTTTATAGATCTTGAGGATCATTGCTACCTCGGGTCAAATAATAATAATAATATTATAATAATAATAATATTAATAATAATAATAATAATAATAATAATACTATCAGTTTTTGTATGAAAATAAGTAGGCCCCTATGGAAGGTTTGTCTGGTTGTTCAGTCACTTATTTCAATACGATTGAAATTAATGATAATTCATCATAAATCAGCGATATTAAATTTTATTCGCTATCAACTGTCATGAGTTCGTTTTGTTTCAAGGGCGAAGTCAGCTATGAAATGCTGTATCCGGATTGTTGCGGATGTAAAGGTGAGATACGCGATCACTTCAGCTGTTATCGTATTATGACGAATGAAATCTGTGGACTAGATTCGTTTAAGGTCAATGCTTCAAGTTGGAAAGTCGGTTCCAGGACGAATATCATGGGACATTAGCCTACCTATTATATCAAAGGAAAAAATCCTGGTGTATACCATGGAAAAGGAAACTGCAATCGTTCATAAAATTAATAATAATTATGGCATATTGTTTCGATAACGTACAAACACCATGAGCGCATTTTTTCGCAATATTTTGGCAGGTGACATTTTGCTGCATGAAATTTCGTCAGGTCACGAGAAAAAGTGCTGTGAGAAATTAAAGTAGCCTAAACATTACGTTTGGCATCAAAGGGACAAAACTCAAGGGCACTTGACCACCCCTGGAAAGTTGGCACCTGATTTATGACTACTATTTTTTTGTTTTCAACAACTAAAACACTAGTGGTGCTAATTAGATCTATTCACATAGTAAAAAATACGAAATTTTACATCTTGAAACCTATACGAAAAAATCAATGCAAGTCGTTATTTGTGTTTTGCATTTTGTAAGATCTTGCTGAAATATTTAACGATGTTTTGTCCCTGCTGAAAACATCTGTGGTCATCCGCGGTTGGCTTTCACAGTAAATTAACTCTTATCTAAGTATACGCCTTTTGTAATTAGCCTATGCCACACTTTACAGATTATTTGATTAACATGTTGACTCTTGTTGAGCGCTTTGTAATGCAATCTCAAAATTTTATGACTCCACTTTAATTGTTCCAACTTCTTGTTCGCATGGATGGTCGGAGGTGAGATAAGAGACATTTTTCATTTAATAATAAAGAACTGAAAGTGCATGCTTTGAATTGCAATGGATATATGAAGAAATAGTGGAAATATGAAAATGGTTGGTTATAAAGATAAAACAATAAGATTGGTCGGTCACTCATTTACAAAACATCAAGCGCTTAAAGTGTAGAAAAAGAATTGCCTGGACGCTCCTTAACTTTCCAGTATGTGTTGGCGAAATTAGTGGCGTTCGGATTTGAAAATAAGTGCATGGACGCCGTCCATGACCGTCCACCCACGCTTTAAGCTCAGCAAAAAGCTCATGCTGATGGATAATTATAGCCTACCACAATCGAACAATAGGCATAGGCTATGGACGACAAAGTATACGGTATTAATGGCTTCAGCAACCGGGGTTATGATGAGGATGCCCATAATGATGGTGATGGTGATGAAAATGATAATGATGTTCATGGATCAAATGAAATACGAACTTCGACAATAATATTTTATTCTAATGTCAACAGCACTTCCCACAACTGCAATGCCAACTCCAAGCTCTACAGGAACAACTGGAACAGCAACTCCAACTGAAACACGAACTGCAACACCAACCGAAACACGAACTGCAACACCAACTGCAACACCAACTGCAACACCAACTGTAACACCAACTGGAACGCCAACTGTTACACGGAATGGAACACCAATAACTATTGTGACACCAACAGGAACACCGTGTATGTATCTGCGCATGCGTGCACAATTTGACATGCGCGTACTGATGTAGGCTAGGCCATGTGCTCATTTAGGTTACTTGTGTGTGTATAGTCTACGTATGATTGCGCGCGTCCAATTATGGTTATAGCTAAAATATTGTAGGGTCTATTATAGTTGTAGGCCTACATGTAAGTGCGTATTTAAAAGTCTTCTGCTAGTTTTTATGCATAAATAGCCTAAGTGTTTGTATGTGACTTTGTGCTCGTACATGTACGCGTATATATTACATTCCGTTGCGTCATTAGCCTAAATATAAATATATATTAATATATATTAGGCTATATATTATAAAGAATTTTTATTCGTTCTGTTTACTTTTACTGAATTGCAATGTAGAAGTGTTAAATTTCGACATACTTATCCGAATATAGCCTACAATGTAGAAACAGCTTTAGTCGATGAAGTTAGTCGCTTTCTTGTAATCCACGTCGGTTAATCCGTTGTAATACAGGCCTATGATTTATTTAAAAGAAGACGAATAGGCTCGTTAAGAATAGGCTAATCTTGTGGTTTTTTTAAATTTACAGCTACAGCTGGAACAACGCCCACAGGTAGGTTAGATATGGGCTTCTTTGCAAGCTTAACTGCAAAAAGAATTTGGCAAATTTGTGTTGGATGTCGTAAAATGGTCATGGTGATCAAATGTTTTATTCACTGCAATCTTTAAATTCATAGTTGAATACGAGAATTCTATATAGCGCCTCTTCAAGGGTCTACCCAAAGGAGCCACGACACCATCAAGGTAAACAAGTCATGGATTTTTTTCAACTTAAATTAATTATGCACTTGGAAGATACTAATAATTATCGGGTATTGCAGACGACGAGGGCAACTGAAAACGCCAATCATCGTCGAAATGACGGCATCGTTAAATAAATGTTTTGAACCTCTCACTGCAACTGAACATTTATCCCTATTTTATTGTAGGCTACTGGTCAGCTTTCAGTGTCAGTTAAAAGATAACTTATTACTTCTTGTTATTCGTCGGCTGATCTTTTGTGCATGATTATAGGCCTACGACTTGTAGCCTACACGTAGGCTGATCATTTCTTAACTGCATCCTTGTTTCGATGACCAATCAAAATGAATTATTTCAAGTTTAAAATATTTGATCCAGACTTTTAAATTTAGTCAGTGTTCACGAGAAAATGCCAGACGTTTGATAGATAGGCCTGTTTTCGATAAAATTCAAAAACCGTAATTATCATTATATGGAAAAGGAAGAACATGCCATCGTGCGTTTAACGACGCCTTGGTCTCCTACTAGTATTTCCATCAGCATTGTTTGGGTATCTGGTAGGTTCTAAATGGGTCTAACGTGAAAGTACTGGTCCGATGTTGACTTGACGCCCTTTTGGCAAGATGGACAAAATGAGTTTTAGAGTATGATGAAAGAAAAAAGAAGTTTTTAATCTTCGTAAAGGACGTTTGCCCCGAGCGATTGGCTCAATGACTCAGCATTTAGTCGGTAAATCAAGAAAAGAGATACACAGCAATTATTCATTCACCAGGAGTGATTAAGTAATGATTAAGCACAATATCCATGCACAGGTGTGGTAAGAAACTTTAGTCACTTGCCTTAATATCCCGAAAGAGTTCTCGCTAGCCTTTGCCAAACATTTTCAGACGTGCAATAGACTACCACCTTGACTACCAACCTGACTACAGACGACTCTTGGGCAATTATCTTTTAACTTTTGCATGTTTTTTTTCTTTTTGCGCAGATGACTGTTACATCACGTCTGCTCAGGTCACCGGCTACACAGGAAGAGTTTACCTAGAGCGCGACAATATCACAGGATTCTCATATGGAGATATAGAATTGCACATTGGAGACAGTGTGACTGTCGGCGAAGTTGTTAACATCGATGAATGCAACACAATGTAAGATACTTACTAACAGTACTTACTTACTTACCTACTCACTTACTTACTTACTTACTTACTTACTTACTTACTTACTTGAGAAGAGCTGCTAAAATTAGGGATAGACTTTGGCCGTAGATATTTAACGTCTTACTCTTCAATTTTAGTGACTATAATAAGAAACCGATTTGAAATGAACTGTCATCACGATCTTCTTTTCAAAACATCTATAGGCCTAATTCCACACCATCTTCGAAACGATTTTTGGATACTTTTTCAAGAAGACTATCAGCGGTAAATTAATGTAAAGAACGAAACTATTCAACAGATTGACCTGTAATATTGTGACAAATATGATGTCTGTAAACGATAACGGCCTATGCCGTCATAAGCTGTCATTAAAATATGGATCCATTCATATTTTAAAATATGGATCCATCCATATTCAAGAGATTGTAGAGGTTGATGAGCCAGTTAGAAAGCTCTTTCGAATTCAGATCGACTTATCGAATGTTATCTGTGTTATTGAACTTCAATGGAAATGCAACTCAAACTATTCATTATCATAACAGAAGTTCATAGAACTAATATTTAACGTTGATAAGTCAGACAATTCGTGTCTCGGTATTGTATTTATAAGACGATGTCAACTAATTGATATCTTATTGAAAGTCTTGCATAGATCTATAACAAGATCCATCTCTGTTTTCAGTGAGTGCGAGGCAGATGGCAATTTCACCTCGCACGTTAGTATTGATTTCAATGCTTCCTTGAGCACATCATACATTCACCATTGCACTTTCTTTACGGAAGAAGTTCTAGTTTTGTGGAATCGCAATAAATAATTGATTAATAAGTAAACACTATAACTAACTACTAACTAAGCGCTAGTTAAAGAGTGACGCACAATTATTCTTAACATCTGTGTTCCTAATGATTACATGTTTATGACATATTTAGCCTATGCATTACATTGTGGGTAGCCTACTGAACCCTCGTGGCAAGAACTTGCTGTCAGAACTGTTACAGTGCATACGTCAAACCTTAATCCAGAATCTCTATGAAATTGTGCGATTGTTTATACGAGCCTCGTTTGAACTTTTACAGACGATTGAGGGCGAGACGTGGTCAGATCCAGCTGACGAATGCATGAATTACTTCTGTTACAATGGCTACATCATCCACGCAGATTACCCTCACGACTGTGGTTGTGACACGGTAAGCAGACGATTAGTTCAATTTGAATCCAGCATAGAATCCATCCACCGCTGTAGCCTATTAAGTGTTCTCCAGACATCATAGTATCTAATAGAGCCTAGACGTGTATAACTATGCATGTGTAAAAATTAATACTCACGCACCTGTTTTTACATGCCTACATGCACAATAAATGCACACACGGGTTGGCTTTCATTTCCGTACACTCACATACATGTACTTATCTAGTCTTTATACGCGTACATATTGAAACATAGCCTACATAATTATACAATCCACTTCAACCTCACCACTCTTATGATGCCTGGACAACACTGGACGTCGCTTCCCTATGTCATCAGTCTAGACTTGAGTAACATATCAGAATTGTGAACGCAAACTAAATTGTGTGGCATATTCTAGTTAGTCGGGTATGAGTGGTATAGAGAAAGCGCGAAAATACAACGCGATTTGGCTCTCGTGTGTAGCCTACAATCGTTTGCTTCGGACACAACGGTATTCCTAAACGGCCCCAATATAACCTTTTCTCACAGAATATTCCAAATAACCTAATGATTGAGAGTCGCAACTTATTAATCGGTTTTCTCCATGCCAAATTTAGTTCTTCCTCCGTCAGTCGGAATAGGTTTTGCGTCACCGTTGAAGAAGGAATCGTTTTAGACCGTTTGGCTGCTGCAGATCTTGCTCAGCTGAGGAACAAGTGGGTTAGCGGATGAAATTCCAAAAGTGGCGGCTACGTGAATGTATGATACTGTATAAGTGCTGTTCATAGATGTGAAGATATAGTGCAGTTTTGCCGTCGGTGCCAAGCGTTTCTTCATTGCGAGCCAGTTTTGATATTTTCAAACATGTAGCGGCCAGGTTCTTGAAGACGCCCGAGCAAATTAGGAATATTGATCTTTCAATAGACTCGTTAATAAGCGGGTGCCCGGCGCTTGGCTATCGAATGACGCTCTAGAAATATTTTGATAATGATTATGGCTACGATTACGATTTGAGGCAGATTGGTGGCGAGACCATCCAAAGAGAAAATGTCTTAATTAAATCTTCCATGTTGTATTTTATCAGAATCATCAATCACGATAAGCTGCTTAGCACCGTTTTCACCATTTTCTTCGTAGAAATTTTCTCCAAAAAGGCAAAATAGATTAAAGGCCTAATTGACTTAATCTTAAAAATGAGAAGTTGCTATTCGTTTGGTCAAAGATTAATGCTTTAGCATCTCGAAATCTGTCCGCAACAGTAACGCAACCGAAAGATATTTTTGATATCCGCACGAAAAATAGGGCCGTTCCAGACTGTGATTTTATATTAGGCGGTAGCGAAGTCCCTGAGGGATCCTGTATACCTCGGGGCAAAAAAAAATAATAATAATATAATAATAATAATAATAATAATAATAATAATAATAATAATAATAATAATTATTATTTTTTTTATTATTATTATTATTATTATCTTACCTCAGTTATTGAAATAAATGTTTAATCTAAGAAATGTCCAAGTATTGAAAGTCTTATTCCGCGACTTTCTCAAATACTTATTCATTATTCAATTCAGTGCTACACACATAATTCCTGATGATTCTCCTAGATACATATTCACTAGGGCCTGTCTGTTAACATAATTTATATGCATATTATTTCCAGGGTAAAAAGAATGTTGAACTACCGTATCCGGATTGCTGCGCTTGCGTCGACGGTAAGACATCTGATTAATACGAATGCATCCAATTGATGTCTTCTGGTAATTCAGATGAGTACCTTGCTCTTGAGTGCTGTAATACGCCGATCAAATTTCTGTCCAGGGTAACGGCCTCTGTTGTCATAGACCCTAGTCATATCGGATTCATTCATGTATTCTGGTGGACATCATTAAGATCTGTAGAAAATGTCTTGATATAGATCATTAGATATGCTCTGAACATTAGACTATAGCTTGACAGAATTTCGATTTAAGACTTAATATCCAATAGATGCTGTCGTTGTCGAAACTCGAATGCTTTCTGGAACTGAGACTGCTCTCCTTTCTCTATTATCTGAAATCTATTCTGCTGTTGATAGGTCTGAGCTCACCCTTTTGGCTCTCTATGATGTCTCTTCAGCCTTTGATATGGTTGATCATGATATCCTTCTCAAGCGTCTTGAGACCTCCTATGGTGTTAAGGGCCTCCCATTATCTTGGTTTCAGTCGTACCTTTCTGAAAGAACCCAAATGATTATATTTGGTGACTCTCGAACCCAATGGGTTCATGTTAATCTGGGTGTTCCTCAAGGTTCAGTTCTTGGGCCTCTCCTATTTATTCTTTACACGGCTGACATTTCTTCTCTTTTTCCGATCTGTAGTGCTGCTGGCCATCTCTTTGCTGACGATGTCCAGGCATTTGTCCATGGTCCCCCCTCTTCCCAGCTGCTTCTAGTTGGGCTTATTGAATCTCTCACTAATCATCTCCACTCATGGATGTCTTCTAATCGCCTTTCTCTTAATACTTCAAAGACTCAATTTATCTGGTTAAGTACTCCTCAGCAGCTCCATAAGCTTGATCTTATTCTTCTCTCTGCAAAATTCCCATTGTTTTCCTTCTCTTCAAGTGTGCGGGATCTGGGTGTAGTACTTGATAGCTCACTTACCTTTACTGAGCATATTTCCAATCTGACACGCTCATCATATTTTCACTTAAGACGCCTCAGAGTCATTCGTCGCTCTGTCTCCTCCTCCATCTTCACTACCTTAGTTCATGCTTTCATATGTTCTCGTATTGACTATTGCAATTCTCTTCTCATTGGTCTTCCTAAAGTTCGTCTTTCACCGATTCAGTCAGTTCTCAACTCAGCTGCTAGATTAATTGCCCGCCTTCCCAAGTACTCTCGCATCTCTACCTTTATGTTTGATGAACTTCATTGGCTTCCTCTACGTGCTCGCACACAGTTCAAGATCCTCACTCTGATCCTAAAGTCTCAACGGGGTCTTGCCCCAAAATATCTGACTAAAACCTTACTTCGTCCTCACTCAGCTTCCTCCCACCGTCCACTTCGCTCATCCAACAGACTTGACCTATTGGTTCCCCGGTCTAGAACTGCTATGGCTCAGTCTTGATCTTTTGTCTCAATTGGTCCTTCTCTCTGGAATTCTCTGTCTCCTTCTGTTCGCTCAACTCTTCTGTCTGTCAGTCTCTCCTCTGCTCTGTCTCTTCTCAAAACCTGCTTCTTCTCACGGGGCCTTGCGCACTGGGAGCGCCTCTGAACGGTTTACCCTACTAGAGGCGCTTTATAAATGTTTAAATACAATACAATACAATACAATACAAACAGACAACGACAACAACAGCTTTAACAGCGATGATTGATAATGATGATAAAAACGACTATGACCAGCATGAGGATGATGAAGACGACGACGACGACGATTAGTAAAAATGAAGACGCTACTGGAGACTGCGGTGGCTTTTAATGGTGTAAATTATGTCAATTTCAGCGAATACAACAGTTCAAACTTCACCACCAACAACGACGCCAACAGTTCAAACTCCACCACCAACAACGACGCCAACACAAACTCCACCACCAACAACGACGCCAACACAAACTCCACCACCAACAACGACGACTCCGCCGATATCAGGTTTGAATGAATTAAAAATTTAGGGTAGGCCAGCACAGTACACAGCAATACTAACACTATACTATACTAATTTTTTGGATTGATAAAGCGCCTCTTACAGAACAATCCAATCAGAGGCGCTCCCAGTGCGAAGATCTCCCTGGAAAAAGAAAAGCTTTAGGGAACGCCCAGAAACAGTAGTGCAATGCAACTCAATAATTCGTACAATAATGTACGAATCTCTGTAAGCATAATATAGTACGGTTATTTACCAATGCAGAGTGTTTTGCATAAATAAGTGTTTGTATTTAAGTTTATGCTCGTACATGTAGCCTACGCGTGTAGGCCTATACCTTCGGGAACACACTTTGCCATGCTATTTCTCAGTGGTTCTAACAGTCTGCTGTCCGTGCTGTCTTCTGAATCACTTAAAGCCGTTCCAATAAAGATTAGATTGATTGATTGATTTGATTGATTGATATAGGCCTAATGTCTTTCGAATAATGACCATACCATCAGAGGCGCTAATTTTATAGTAAGAATTTTTATTCATCCCGTTTACCTCTACTGAATTGCAATGAATAAGTAAATTTCGATATAGGCTACTTATCCGAATATACAATGTAGAAACAGCTTTAGTCGATGAAGTTAGTCGCTTTCTAATAATCCACGTCGGTTAATCCGTTGTAATACAGGCCTATGATCTATTGATATGACGACGTATAAGCCAACTCGTCTAAGAATAATCTTATGTTTTTGTTTTATTTACAGCTACATCGAGAACAACGACCACAGGTAGGTTAGATATGGGTTTCTTTGCAAGCTTAACTGCAAAAAAAATTTGGCAAATTCGTGCTGGATGTCGTAGAATTGCCATGGTGAACAAATGTTTTTATTCATTGCAATCTTTAAATTCATAGCTCAATACGAGATTTTTGGATATCGCCTCTCAAGGGGTCTACCCTGAGGAGCCACGACACCATCAACGACACGTCAAGATAAGCTGGTCGCGGATTTCGTTTTCAACTTAATTTAGTTATGCACTTGAAAGGTATCGGGTGCTGCAGACGCCGACTGCAACTGAAAACGCCAATCATCGTCGAAATGACGGCGTCGTCAAATAGATTTTATGAGCCTCTGACTGCAACTGAACATCTATGTATTGTATGCTAATGGTCAGCTTTCAGTATCAGCTAAAAAATAACTTATTTCTTATAGACACCCGTCTACTGTGCATTACTATAATAGGCCTACGACTTGTAGCCTACGTAGGCTACACATAATCATTTCTAAACTGCATCCTTGTTTCGATGACCAATCAAAATGAATTATTTGAAGTTTAAAAAAGTTGTTCCAGACTTTCAAATGTAGGCAGTATTCACGAGAAAATACCAGACGTTTGATAGATATAAATAGGCATGTTTTCGATCAAATTCGAAAAACGTAATTATCATTATATGGAAAAGGAAGAACATGCCATCGTGCGTTTAATGAAAACCTTGTTCTCCTACTAGTATTTCCATCAGCATTGTTTGGGCATCTGGTAGGTTCTAAATGGGTCTAACGCGAAAGTACTGGTCCGATGTTGACTTGACGCCCTTTTGGCAAGATGGACAAAATGTGTTTTAGAGTATGATGAAAGAAAAAAGTTTTTAATCTTCGTAAAGATCGTTTGCCCCGAGCGATTGGTTCAATGAATCAACATTTAGTCAGTAGTCTAAATCAAGAAAAGAGATACACAGCGCTTCATTCACCAGGAATGGTTACGGAATGATTAAGCACAATACCCACAGGTGTGGTGAGAAACTTTAGTCACTTGCCCTGATAACCTGAGAGAGTTCTCGCTAGCGTTTGCAAAACATTTTCTGACGCTCAGTAGGCTGCCACCCTGATTACAGACAATTCTTGTGCAACTATCTTTGAACTTTTGCATGTTTTTTTTCTTTTTGCGCAGTGAACTGTTACATCACGGCTGCTCAGATCAGCGGCTACACAGGAATAGTTTACCTAGAGCTCGACAATATAGCAGGATTCTCAAGTGGAGATATAGAATTGCACATTGGAGACACCGTGGATGTCGGCGAGGTTGTTAACATCGACGAATGCAACACATTGTAAGATACTTACTAACAGTAGGCTATTATATCGGCAACAATAGAGAACATTGATGAGCAGTGTTGCGCAATGCACACTGAACATTAAAATCAGAGAACGCATTGAGCAGACCAATGCGACATTTTCATTACTTTCACATACTCGACCGGTCTAGCGAAAGAGCTTCTCTCCGAATCTAGACGATGGTTTCCGAGTTTGTAAATATCACGGAAAACGCAGTGTTCACACAACCCACAATTCCACGTTCTGCCTGACTTTCTCACAAGAAAGTGTTTCGTAACTGGAATGCTTTACACTTGTTAACATTTCTCAGCCTACTCGGCTGTTGGCCCGTCCACATGGAATGGGCTCCCAACTTGCACTACGCTTACTACCTCGGAATAATTTGCCTGCTTTCTACTAGTTGCTTAAGACCTATCTTTTTTAGCTGTGATTGGACTGGTAGCGCCTCTGAGTAGGCTTCTTGAAGGGGCGCTATATAATTTTCGGAATGAATGAATGAATTTGTTTTACATTACTTTTCGTGTATATTAGGCCTACTATACCATATTATTACTTCCATGTGTTATATTGCATATTAATTATTGCTAATGTCTCATTGTGCGTTTGGAAATCGAGTTATAAAGGCTTATCTTAATTACCTACTTAGTTACTTAAGAAGAACAGCTAAAATTAGAGATAGAACTAGGCCGTAGATATTTAACGTGGATAAGTCCGACAATTCGTGTCTCGGTAGTGTACGTGTATTCTCTTAGTTTTAAAAACTCAAACTGGACAAATTCTTATATACAATACAATACAATGTATTTACAAGACGATGCAAACTGATTGATATCTTATTGAAAGTCTTGCATAGATCTATAACAAGATCCATCTCTGTTTTCAGGGAGTGCGAGCCAGATGGCAACTTCATCACTCACGTTAGTATTGGTTTCAATGCTTCCTTGTGCACATCATCCATGCCGCTCTTTACGGTGGAATCGTAATAAATAATTGATTAATTAGTAAACACTATGACTAAGCGCTAGTTAAAAAGTGACGCATAATTCTTAACATCTTTGTTTCTAATGATTAGGGGAAGCCGGGGTAATTTCGGCCATTTTTCTTATTTTGTGATATATTGAAACGGGTTGACTGCTAAAATTAAATAAAATCACAACTGAATAAGCAAGATTGGGACAATATAAGCTTACTGCAATGTTACGTTTTGAGAAAGAAGAAAACATTTTGTGAAAAAAAATCTTTTTTAAAGTGAATTTTTGGCCGGTTTTACCCCAGCATACGGGGTGAATTCGGCCAACACGATTAATTTGATCCTCACAACAAGCCAGATGAGTTATATGTGGCGATTCACACCGAAATCAGCATTAAGTCGGAAATTACACATCAGAGATATTTAGGGAATGCCTGGTAGTATGTTTGTGATTTTTTTTTAAAATTTGCAGAATTTAATAAAAAAAAATACTAAATTTTTTTTAAATTTGGTTTTTCATTTAAAAAAACACCCACAATATAGAATATGAAATGATGCGTCATTGACTCATAGTTATATTTTAATTCAAAACTGGGTATATTGGTACAAAATATAAATTTACTACATTAAAATAGGCACTATGTACCATTTCTAACATCTTTGGGGTAAATTCGTCCACATGACCGAATTTACCCCGACCCACCCACCCTCCATAATAATTTTACCGAGCATGGACCGCATTTTTGCATCATGAATTTGGATAACCAAATTGGCAGAAAATATTGTGGTTTGCAGAATAAAAAGCAAATAATTAACATTTGAACAAGATTGCCTTCAATTCCTAGCTTTTACTATCACGCACAGTATGGATAAGTGGATTAGACTCATTTTTTGGCTTTTAGCAAATTATACTCACGTAAAAGCAAAACTATCTCAATAAACATACTTAATATGATATTATACGCTAGATGGCAGCATTGAAATCTTCCTATGCCCACTGGTTTCTTTGAAATCACCCTGGCCGAGATTACCCCGTCTTCCCCTACATGATAAATAAATGACATGTGTAGACTATGTATTACATTGTGGCTACTCAGCATGGGCGGAGACCTGGGCGGAGACTTGGGGGGGGGGACGGAAAGACACGAGATTTTTTGACGGACGAATGGCTGAGTGTGGTCGAAAAATTTCCATCTCTTTGCCGGCCTAAATTTCTGACGACTTTTTTTCTTACTCATTCGGCGAAATATCGACGAAATTTTCTATTTTCGCCGCCAAAACAGTTGATGACCTTTTTTAGTCGTGACGCTCAACGATTGGGGGGACAAATGCATGGGCCGTCCCCCCCCCAACACCTCCATTGGGGGACCGTCCCCCTTTCCTCCCTAGGTCTCCGCCCATGGGCTACTGAACCATCGAGACAAGATCTTTCTAACAGAACAATGCATACGTCAAACCGTAATCCAGAATCTGTATGAAATTGTGCGATTGTTTAATGTTTATACGATTGTCGTTTGAACTTTTACAGACTGAGGGCCAGACGTGGTTAGATCCAGATGACCAATGTATGAATTACTCCTGTCACGATGGCAACATAATCCTTGCAGAGTCCCCTCACGATTGTGGTTGTGAACCGGTAAGCAGACGATTAGTTCAAGTTGAATCCTGCGTAGAAATCATCCACGGCTGTACTAAGTGTTCTCGACACATCACCAGACTGAGATAGTTTAGACGTGCATAGATATTATTATGTATAAATACACTCACGAACCTGTAGGCCTATTTATATGCCTACATACCCAGATAAATGCACACAAAGGTTGGCCTTCATTTCCGTACACTCACATACTTATATCTAATCTTTATACGCGTACATATTGCAACATAGCCTACATATACAATCCACTTCAATCTCACCACTCTTATGATGACTGGACAACATTGGACGTCGCTTCCCTAAGTCGTCAGTTTAGACTTGAATAACATATCACATACTCGACCGGTCTAGCGAAAGAGCTTCTTAACATTAATGTTATTCTAGTTAGTCGGGTATGAGTGGTATAGAGAAAGCTCAAAAATACAACGCGATTTGGCTCTCGTGTGTAGCCTACAATCGTTTGCTTCGGTCACAACGGTATTCCTAAACGGCCCCAATATAACCTTTTCTCACAGAATATTCCGAATAGCCTAATGATTGAGAGTCGCAACTTATTAATCGGGTTTCTCCAAGCCAAATTTAGTTCTTCCTCCGTCAGTCGGAATAGTTTTTGCGTCACCGTTAAAGAAGGAATCGCCTTGGACCGTTTGGCTGCAGCATAGTTTGCTCAGCTGAGCAACAAGTGGGTTAGCGGATGAAATTCCAAAAGTGGCGGCTACGTGAATGTATGATACTGTATAAGTGCTGTTCATAGATGTGAAGATATAGTGCAGTTTTGCCGTAGGTGCCAAGCCCTTCTTCATTGCGAGCCAGTTTTAATATTTTCCAGCATGTAGCGGCCAGGTTCTTGAAGGCGCCCTAGCAAATTAGGAATATTGATCTTTCAATAGACTCGTTAATAAGCGGGTGCCCGGCGCTTGGCTATCGAGTGACGCTCTAGAAATATACATCCAAAGAGGATTTGTCTTGATTATGATTATGGCTACGATTACGATTTGAGGGAGCTTGGTGGTGAGACCATCCAAAGAGGATTTGTCTTAGGCCTAATTAAATCTTTCATGCTGCATTTTCTCAGAAGCATCAATCATGATAAGCTGCTTAGCACCGTTTTCACCATTTTCTTCGTAGACATTTTCTCCGAAAAGGCAAAATAGGTTATAGGCCTAATGAGCTTAATCTTAAAATTTGGAGGTTGCTACTTGATGAGATTAAGATTAATGCTTTAGCTATCAGAATGAATCCTCAACAGTAACGTCACCGAAAGGCATTTTTTTATGTCCGCGCGAAAAATATTCTCATGTTCATCGTCTTGGGACACATGCGAAAAGTCCGAATAATGTAAATTTTCAAGCTTTCTTACAACATGGTAGCCTAATGATGGGATCCACTGACTATAATATGCATGTAATACAAACATTATCTTGAATCGTTGGGACAGTTTCAAAACGATTAGAAATTCGACCAAATGCCCAAGAAATTGACTTCAAATTGATGCCCTAGGCTACATGGAACTGGATTTGTGTGGATAGCCTGCCTACTGTAACAGCTGTTCATACTCGAACCAATAATTTTGGCTTTGGTTTCTAGAAAGGCAGTTTATCATTTACTTGACTTTGATAGAGATTGAGATAATTACAATCTTTTAATTATGATTTTCGTAGTGATGAGGCGCGTGTAGGGTCATTTTACCTCAGCGATTGAAATAGCTTAAATGTTTAATCTAAGAAATGTCCAAGTACTGAAGATCTTTTTTCGTGACTTTCTCAATTACTTATTCATTATTCACTTCAGTGATAATCTATGTATGTATTCTACATACATATTTACTGATAAATCTTCTTGATACACATTCACTAGAGCCATCTGTTAATATAATTTATGTGCATATTATTTCCAGGGTAAAAAGAATGTTGAACTACCGTATCCGCAATGCTGCGCTTGCGTCGACGGTAAGACACCTGAATATTACATACATAAAGTTTTGGATCCAATTTATGTATTCTGGTGTACATCAATAAGATCTGTAGAAAATGTCTTAATATAGATCATTAGATAATAGATATGCTCTGAACATAAGACTATAATATTATAGCTTGACAGAATTCAGACTTAAGATTTAATATCCAATAAATGTTTAAAAAATATAATATTTATTTGAAGGCGCAGACTATAAAAATGAGATTGTGATTTTTCAAATTGCTGTTGTTGTCGAAACTCGAATGCTTTCTGGAATTGACAACAGAACATTGCGATCTAGACTAGTATTTGGTAATTAGGTCTGCTTGCTATGAGGCAATGGACGGCCAGGAATATCAGGTGGCAGGATGCATGTACAATTGTACATGGCTGCATACTTGAACTCCAAAAAGCTAAAGCGACCAGCCTGCGATACCTTAATGCGGAGACTCGGATGTTATCGTTGAGGCAACAACCATGCACAAAAGAAAGTAGAAATTAATGTGAGAACAGCGATGAACAAGATATGCCTGCAGAACCGAAGACGAAATGCTAGGACCTATCTAAAAAAGATGTTGTCCTCAAGAGAATTACGAATAAACAGCAACGGAGTAAATGGATCGATATTGAAATAGCCAGATCACTGATGTTGTGACAACCACATAAAAGCCATATATTGCGTTGAATCATGAATCAGTTAAAGTGGCAACTTTCTTGATAAGAGACAGTGGAAGAGTGGTGGAGATCAGATGACTTTGATGTTGATAAAAAGAAGGAATTAGCGGAGATTCCGCATGATAACTGACTCCAACTGTTACTCTGTGCAGTGCGTCGGGGACCAAGATTTTATATGTAGAACCATGGATTGAAGGGTGGAATGAGTCAGCATTTCGACACACAAACACCAGATACGGTAGTCCGTGACCGTGAATGATGTTTCAAAGTGGTTCTTATGGAAGAGGCGCGACAAATGTTGCTGAATAGCAACGACCACAGTTATTCTCACCTCCCACACGAAACATTTTCTTTTATATAGCGCACGTTGTGCAGCGCCCTATTCACCTGTCCACGATCGTATGAGACGCAGTGAAAGCTTAACAGCTTTCACAGCGATGATAATGATGATAAAAACGAATATGACCACCATGACGATGACGAAGACGACGACGACGACTAGTAAAAATGAAGACTCTACTGAAGACTTTTAATGGTGTAAATGGTTTCAGTTTCAGCGAGTACAACAGTTCAAACTCCGCCACCAACAACGACGCCAACAGTTCAAACTCCACCACCAACAACGACGCCAACACAAACTCCGCCACCAACAACGACGCCAACACAAACTCCGCCACCAACAACGACGCCAACACAAACTCCACCACCAACAACGACGCCAACACAAACTCCACCACCAACAACGACGCCAACACAAATTCCACCACCGACAACGACGCCAACACAAACTCCACCACCAACAACGACGCCAACACAAACCACGCCACCTCCAACAACGACTACGACGATAGAAGGTTTGTGTGAATTAAAACGTTAACGTAGTCGTACACAGTACACAGTAATAATGTACGAATATCTGTAAGCATAGCCTATTATAGTATGGTTATTTATTTACCAATGCACAATTTGCATGCCAATTGCAAAGGTATGCAATTGGTATGCATGTATGCACTTGCATAAATATAGGCCTTCAGTTTATTTATGTACTAAAGCTTTTACTCGACATCTTTCATGTATTTTTCTATGCGTGAGTTTTCAATGATCAATAATGATTAAAGAAAGTTATGTAGCATACATAGCATATATGCAGGATGGACAGCAGCAGAAAGATCAAGACAGTTGTGCTTGGAAGAATGGAGGGATCTAACAGGAAAGGACGACCACACAAGGAATGGCTGGATAACATATCAGAATGGTGTGGAGCACCGCTACAGGACCTAGCACACGCTGCCTTGGAGAGACAAACCTGGCGTGGAATAACGAGAACGGCATCGAGCACCTACGGGCATTGGTCCCTCGGTTGATGATGATGATGATGATGATGATGATGATGATGATGATGATGATGATGTAGCATACTGTTAGCAAGACAAGAACACCATTAAAATCAGCCCTCCCTCCGTTCTTCCTAAATTCTCTCCAACCCCTTTCCATCCTCCCTTCATTCCCTTCCCCTCATTTTCCCTCCATACCGTCCTGTTCCCTCCCTACTGTCCACTCCCTATACCTCTTTCCTTCCATGCCCAATCCAATTTACACCCATATTTTCCATACTATCTCTTTCTTTCTTTGCATGCTGTAAGTAAGTCTAGAATAAAATTAACTGTTTTGCTTTCAAAATTGTAGATTTATGTGACCTTTGTAAGAATAGACGCTAACTATATTCTAATTAATCTACCAACAAAGTGTGCAAATGGAATAAGAGTGCTGTCGCAGTGTAAACACGCTGGAAAAATGTATATGAAGGCTACCTCAGCATACCGGTTTAAAATAGAATGGCCAAATGGGTCATCTGAAGATGTGGCGACTGTTTCTTGGAATCATCAGGGAGACTTGATTTCAGAATGTCATCAAAGTCTTTCATACGTGAACCACATCATCTCAGATATATATATTATATAATATATATATATATTATATAATATATATATAGTTTAGTATGTGGGGCGCCCTTGTAATGGCATGGCTGTGTTACGGCGCCATAGAAATTGTCATTGTTATTATTATTATTATTTTTTTTAATTATTATTATTATAAATAAACATCTTTAAAAATCGGTACCAATAACTTATTATCTTATTGCATTGGCAGACTGCGGGCTATATCGATGCATACAGTGACACATGTCGCAGTTCTGTAGATGATGGAAGCAACTGTGGTGACTTGTTAATTTCATTCAAAAACGTTGTCGACGTTTTCTAACGATGGCCAACGTTGCTACAATTTCTTTCGACTTCTGTTTTAACCACTATTATTATTATGACGTGCTTTTGCTTGTGACGCAGAGTTCTGTTACGTCATCGATCTCTACTTGAACCATGAGTTGGATTACCCATCTGGGTCTGATGGGGATGATTCATCTGGAGATGATGATTCATCTGGAGATGATGATTCATCTGGATCGCAAGGATCACACGGATCAAACGGATCACAAGGATCGCATGGATCGCATGGATCACATGGAGGGAGGTCACGGAATAGACCGTACTTCGAGCGTGACGGTCTAAAGGGATTGACGGCAGGTGACATACGACTTCATAAGGGAGACAAAGTACCGCTCGGCGCGGTGATCAACCTCGGACCATGCAGGACTTGGTAAGATACAGATTAACAGTGTGACATAATGAAAAACTAATGTACACTATTCATTCATTCATGTATTTATATAGCAACTCTTCATGGAAATTATTCAGAGGAGCTCCCGACTCCAGCACGGTAAAAAGCAACAATTTTCAAGTTACTATAATATAATGAGTAAGAGTGACTATGGAACAGGCGCAGTTCAAGAGGTAGGCCTTTCTATACCGCCGTTCCTACCACAGCAAACGCACGTCTTTACATGATGACGGTTACCAGCAAACTGGACTGAGAGCACTTCCCTACCAGCCTAGCGTAATGATCGACTAGTCGGTGTACAAAATAAAGTTGGTAAGTTATAATAAGACCTAGATGGCACCGCCAAGCAGAGGAATGTGATGTAATGTAAATCTTCAAGAATTTCTCAGTGCCCACAAAAGCCACGTCAGAGGGACCAGCTTATACACTGGCGCTATATCAAATCAAGTCCGCAATAGCCAGAGCTGCCTTTTTCGTTCCAGTGCCAGGTCAATATCAGGAAGGGACTCTGCATTCAATATGCTGACGGACGTTTGACGTTAAGAGCCACAGAACTAAAGAGAGACGATAGACTTTCTTATTTGGCAATTCACATTGGATGACATTGACTTATAAAAAGTTGTACAATCGCAATTTCAATTGAGCTATATGATCACAAATCGCCTTTATGAGTAGGCCTAATCTGTACTTCCGTCTTATCTTTTATAAATACTGCTTTGTATTTTCTCAAGACATCAGTGCAGAAAATGATGGGAGAAGTTATCCAATGTATAGTTGAGAAATAACAGAACTCCGGGAAGCAACTGCATTCTTCTTAAGTCGGAATAGGCTGTCGTGGCCTACAGATTGAATTAACTCGAAGTGCAGCTCAGACGTTTGTTTATCGAAAACTGACGACGACCAATGTGATGGACAACGTTGACGAGATCTTTGACCATTGTCCCTATTTCATATTTTAGTGAGTGATGCTGGAGATGTTTATTGCGGCATATGCACTAAGTTCACAAAATAATGTCAACAACTATTTTTTTATTGCAGTGCCTGCGACGAATATACCAGAAGTTGGAAGTGTAGCGTAAGTATCGTTTTGGAAGTTACTTAGTCCAAAATCAGTCGCTCAACTTATGCTCATCACCGAGTAGAAGCTTGAAGGGGCGCTATATCAAATGCACATACATACATACATACATACATACATACATACATACATACATACATACATACATGCATACATGCATACATACATGCATACATGCATACTTGCATACTTGCATACATGCATACATGCATACATGCATACATACATACATACATACATACATACATGCATACATACATACATACATACATACATACATGCATACATACATACATACATACATACATACATACATACATACATACATACATACAAACATAAGCTTACTTAAGTAGTTGTCTGACATCTGTGAGTAGTGGTCACGTGACAGTGAGTCATTCGAATGTACGGACAACGTATTTATTTATGGAATCTAATTACATATAAACGTTTGACGCTATATTTGTGACCGACAACCATTTCAAATTTTCATTTATTTATTTCACATAGAAGTGCTCGAGCGGTGGTAATTGAGGCTAGTTTTTCCTGCGTTGTAAGCACAATAATGCATCTTGCGATAATTAAATGCATGCGTCTATTTGTGGAATTTTTCTGATTATCTGAGGAAATATATATTGTCTTGTCTAAACTATTGCAGGATGTTGACAAATTGTGGGAACATCCAAATGATCCGTGTACTAAGTACTCCTGCCTAGAGGGTCAGCTTGACTATAGCAGTGAGGATTCCTCAGGACACTTGTGCACCTGTACAGCGGTAACTATACTAATTTTATTTTGATCAGTTCTAATCATATTGATTCCAGTTTAGCTGCGTCTACCTCGGTACCGAGTGTTCTAAAGACGCGAACATACCGCCGTACATACTGTGAACATACTGACAGTCCTATGCTCAGGGCTGTACACGAGGGTATACGCGGGTATACAGCGTATGCTTACCTCCGGGGGGAAACGGCATCGTATACTCACCACCCGAAAAGTAGGGTATACGCGGGTAAAAAGGATGGTACACCGTACACGCCAGTAAATCAGGGCACACGCGGCACGCGTATGCTGTTCAAGACGCATTTTGGCCCCGATGACTAAAAAAAGAGTTGTCAGCTTTGTCGGACGGCAAATGGACAAGATTTTTGGCCCGATAACTAAAAAAAAGGTCGTTAGAAATTTCGGGGCCGAACAGATTGGGTTTTTCTCCAGGTCAGAGTGTACTCACCTCGAAATTTACCAGTAGCGCCCTGCCTATGCTTGACTCTCTTCCACCATTTGTAGTTGTTTAGCATTTTAGATGATTTAGTTCATTTTCTGGTTTACGCATTAACAGGTTACTCACTCACTGAGGGTTGTCTACATGCCACACAAAGCGGGCCATTGTTTTCGGAAACCTTAAAAAACATAATTTAGAACAAAATGATTGTCAAAATTACCGACCCATGTGCCATCTTTCATTCCTCTCGAAGACCCTTGAGTGATTGGTTTTATTGCAGCTTGTTCTCTATTTTGAGCAAGCTGGATTCCTTCCAGGAGCACAGTCTATATTCAGAGGTAACCATTCCACAGACATTGCCCTCTCTCTTATCGCTTCTCTCAGATGTATATTTGGCCATTGGCTTTACGACGCCTCCTCTGCTGTTAACATTGTGGACCATGAGCTTTTGCTTCAAAGGTTGGAGTTTTCTTGTGGTCTGTCTGATATTCAACTTCTTTGGTTTAAATCCTACTTCACTGACCTCTCACAGATGGATGTCCTTGGAGAATCCAGGACTAAGTTGTTTTTGGTTAATTTTGTTGTTCCCCAGGGCTCGGTCCCATTATGTACATTCTCTTTACCGCTGACGTGCGGCTTAGGCTATATTTGTTAAACACATGGTAAATGGCCATCTGTATGCCGATGATGCCCATACTTTTGCTCAGGAGATGTGCCAATCATGGTCCAGAGTTTTTATATTCTTTTTCTCCCGCGTTAAATCCCGACCAAGCGTTGCCGTTTATGCCTTACCATGTTAGGGCGATGTCAGCGCCTCTAGCGACTGCCGGTGACACGAAACGTAGTATCCCCTGTGAAAGCTATCCGGGGGGGATGAATTAATCTATCCTCCCGGATGGAATTAACCGGTCTATGCTATCCGGGGGATAAACCATTCTATCCCCTTTTTTGAAAAATGCGCATAATAAAAACATTTATGCTGTAATCAAAATTTCAAGTGACTCTAATTGTTTTAAGTGTCATAAGCAATGCTCAGATAAAGGCAACTCGAATTTATTTAGTGACTTTGAGTGTTCTTAAGTGTTTTAAATATTTTAAGTGCTATAAAAACAGGGCAAAACAAATTATTTAGTAGGAATAGACATACCTGTTAGTGTCATTGTTCAAAACAAAGCAGATGAAAATTAATTTTCCAAAAAAATACACGCGGAAGCGGTTTTTTCGACTTTTTTAATTTGGGAGATACAATTAATACGGGGATACTCTATTTCGTGACACCGGCGTGAACACGTAAGTAATACTAGAAACGTAACTCGTCACACTAATAGAGCAAAGTTTGGCAACTTCGTCATAATGAAGTTCGTCATATTAAATTTTCTTTCTTATGACGTAAAAGTTGAGTGTCCTCATGGAGCGTAATACCAACATTGCAGTTTGAAAGTGAATCACTTTATATTGAGAAAATTAATGTCGTTCACCTCAAGCGTTCTTTAACACTCATGCAGTCTGGTTAATTTAAGTGAACTTTCTAGAAAAATAGTTTGTCTAGTTCCTCTTAATGGTCGAAAACAATATAATATAATCCAGGTTGTTTCCAAGTATGAATAAATTTATTTCTCACTTCCTTGCTATGAGTAATATTAGTGATAGTCATTCTGGATGGTTATTCATTATGTATTAAATGTATACATGTTTTTTAAAGGAACAATACAGCGTCGAACAACCGTATCCACTGTGCTGCGAATGCCGTGGTAAGAAACGTGATTATTGTGGAATGTATTATACCTAAGACTAACATGTCAGAAATGAATGATGTCATAAGAAGGAAATTATGTTGTTTTCTTGGAAATACGATGATTCGTAGAGTAGGTCTACATGTATGTAGGATTATAATATGCTAAGAAATAATTATAAACTACGACTACAAAGTTAGAATTCACTTAGTCCTATAGGATTAAAGGCCTAATGAGTTATTGAATTATAATATTATATTGGAATGAACATAGAGGATTTTAAAGATATTGTGATTTTCGAGGCTTATAATAGTGTTTTAGAAGATTTGAGTAGTTTTCGCTCAACCAAACTGACAACAGAAGATCACGATCTACATTGTATAGAGTAATTATTTGTTAATAAGGTATGTTTGAAATGAGGCAAAGAAAAACTCAAATGGTCAAGTCCCAGATTACACGGTATAGCAATGTGGCATTTTAAAGAAGACTGTACCGACGACAGCAAAAACTTCTAGGCTAGGGTTAGTCATCAGCCACGATAACTGATCTGTCGAAAAGTATCCCGACAATCCATTTAGTGTGGACTTCCGTATTTCTTACCGACGTGAAGTTGGAAACGTGTAGAGTGTGTAGGTGGACTTTACAGAGGAATTATCGTGGCATTTTCAAGCAGGGAAGCCATTTGAGTGTGGAAGCGATATTGGAGTATGTCATCTCATCCCTTGCAGTTCGAAAACTCGATGCGATGCGATTTCCTGGACTGACCGCTTGAATAGTTGACCGAGTCAAATAATCTGTGTGGTGTAACCGGAATCTCTAAAGTGTCACACGCAATTAACACCGGTGACACGAGGGTGGTTGAAGATAAGTTAAGAAGAAGTTTTGTACCGTGCGTTAGTTTATCAGCGCAATGTGACGCAAGGTGTTCAAAACTACGTTGGATAATTTAATTAGGAAACCCTTCAATTAAGAGAAACCCTAAGAAATGATCAGATCTGATAAAAATTATGGCAAAAGGATTAGTTACCCATTTATTAGCAGCTCAGTGCTTATGAGATTATACCACAATCGGATAGAATCGAAGACTGTCAACCGACAGTGATGGCGATGGCGATGACCATGACGAATACCTGGGTATGAGGATTGTGATGATGGCGATAGTAATTATATTGATTATGATGGTCATGCTTTAAAGAAAATAGTCACTTTGTCAACCGTAATGTCAACAGATATAAACGCAACAACAACTCCAACACCAACCACCACGCCAACTCCACCACCAACGTCAACTACACCGCCAACTCCAACGACGACGGGAACAATCTACACAGGAACGTATACAACCTCTACATGTATGTATAGGCTACTATTGTATAGTCTATCTATACCTGCGTTTTCATGCACATGATGTTTATAGTATATAGCGCCTGCGTGATATTCTTGTTAAGGCGCTATATAAATGGATATATACGTACATACATGCGCACGTAATGGTCTTTTGAATGTAACAGTATGACCAATTGAGCATACTTCCATTCATTCTTCTAGGTATGTCAATGTATTGAAGTTTTCAATAAAACTTTGCCATGAATTTTCCGTAGGCCTATGAATTGGTGCATGTTGGGCTTGTGGGCCCTATTTCTATGAATATGTATGTATTTTTTATGCTTGTATATTTGTTTACATGTATCAGTGCATAGGAGTACGGGACATTTCGGCAGTGGGGGGCCCAAAAAAATTTTTTGCCCGAAAAATCTAACGACCTTTTTTTTTTTAGTCATCCGCCCAAAATTCTTAAGATTTTTCCCGTCCGAAAAATCTGACGACCTTTTTTTTTATAGTCATCCGCTTAAAATTCTTAAGATTTTCCCGTCCGAAAAATCTGACGATTTTTTTTTTTTTTAGTCATCCGCCCAAAATCCTAAATTCTTACGACCTTTTCCCTTTTTTTACCCCTGCGTGCCCGAAAAATCCCTCCCGTACCTGTTTTGCCCGAAAAAAATCTCCGAAATTTTTTGGCCCGTCCAAGCCTCTTTTACCCGAAAAGCACATTTGCCCGAAATTTGAAGGGGCATTTGCCCCCCGTGGACCCCCGCCTCGTACGCCTATGTATCAGTGTTTTTACGAATATATGTTTGAATAATGAACACATAGCCTACATAAGTAGACCTATGAATGTATGCATACATGCACAGATCTAGGGATACCTGTATATGAATAAAGGAGCTTTTACATGTGAGCATACTGTATGCTTTTGAATGTATGCGTACACATGCACCTAATGCACACCTCAAGTTTCGCACTGCGACTTTAGTACATGATGCTTCAATAACGTATCTAATTTCTTCCTTTATATTCATTTATATAACGCTAGTAAAATTATTATCTGCAGAGGTGCTTATGTGTGACTGTAACAATTTTATTCATCTAGTTTGCCTGACCTAATTTGCAATAGATGAACTTTTCCAAGTTGACATCAATATTTCACGACTGCTACCATGCAGTCAAGTTACGTTTCCTTTATAATTATTATTCCAATTATGGATGCAGTGGTAGATCAATCAGTTGATAGTAGCCTACTGCTCATTATTTATTGGAAAAAGATGAATATTCGTCTTGATTAATTTTTTGCGTATTTGCTCTATCTACAGTGACTGGAACAACGCCTACAGGTCGGTTAGCCATAGTCTTCTTTGAAAGCTAAAATATAAATAGAACTAGCAAATTCTGTCGAATAATGACAGCTGAGCTTATTTTTTTACTGCAATGACTAAATGCAAACTATTGAATATAAGATATCGGATATTTAAACGATTGACACAGGCATGCCTTTTTCGGCGATTACCGTGCGAAAATACGACGGCTATGCCGAAGTGTCTGACTCTATATTATAGATGTATTTGATTTTATGACAACACTGCTTCAGATATTCATGCACAGTACTGTAGCCTACATCGAAAACATGTAAGATAGGTGTAATATTGAACATTAGAGGCTAATTTATAACGACATAGGCATGATGTAGACTGGAGCTTACGTTTTCGCCGTGTGCTTTCGGTGATAGACGATGTCTTCCCTAACTTGCCATATAGGCCTATTATCTCACATATTTTGCCTGCATGGGCGTAAAGACAGGTTCAAAATAGCAATAAGAATACATTTCGATATGATGTGTCTTTTGGAAGCAGTCATAACAGCAGAAACTTTGGAAGTACGTGGTTGCTTATCACAAAGCACGTAGTAATTACACGCAATTACTTTTTTTATTGTATACTTACGCAATGAAATATTTCACATTTCGTTCGTTTCTTGCATGCTATTTACAGTTACAACACCATCGTCGACTCCTCAACGTAAGTCAAGAATGGTTTTAATTTGCTTCTTAAATCCATTGTACTTGGAATATAATAGTGGCTCTTGCAGATTACAATTGAGCATTAATTATCTTGTAATTATTAATCTGCTTACATTGTCAGAAAAACCAGAAAATATGTGCCTAAGGACTTTGAAGAAGTCTGCTAAAATAAATTCTGTAATCACAGTGACTTTCAAACTGAGGGGAGCTATTATAATAGAGCAGACTATTCTGGGTGTGACCTAATAACGGCTTGCTGTTGGTGACTCATCGACAGATCTTCTTGCATTGCAATGTGACCAGTACCCGGATATCAGACGCCTGTAAAATTACACAATTATTATAACTTCGGGTGTTTCTTATCTGTAACCAGTGCCTAAAGTGTGGAAAATAAGTGCCTGGACGCCCCTTACCTCTCCAAAAGAAGTGACTGGGCGCCCCTTACCTTTCCAAAAAAAGTACCTGGACGCCCCTTACCTTTCCAGACTGTGCTCGCCAATAAGAGGCTGGACGGCGTTCAGATTTTAAAACAAGTGCATGGACGCCGTCCATGACCGTCCAGGCACACTTTAAGCCCTGTCTGTAACCTTATTTCGAAGACCAATCAATGCATTTTACGTCTAAAAACAATGGACTTTTAAATTGAGGTTATATTTACGCAAAAACGCCAGACGGGATTTAATAGATATTTTCTATCAAAAGGCATGGGTTTCGTTTTCAGCTGAATGCGACGAACTAGAGTCATTTTGTATAGAATGTCACAGAATTCCATTTGAACATTTATTTATAAACTCACTGCAATGATCCCAGAGTTTGCGTATCTGTATCGATGATAGTTTCTTAGCAGTGCAATACCTCCTAGGCTATAGATGCGATTGGAATATACGGTAAACGACTTTATATGCTAGCCTACTCGACGCATGCAGGAAGGGCGACCGTTTTACATGGCATTTCATCATTGCTTTCTCTTGATCTGCTTAGAACTTGCATTTCCGCATTTTCTCTTTTGTACAAATAACTTCATACTGGCCACTGCATCGTAACAATGGCTTAAGCTAGTAGCATTCAATTACAGCGACAAAGAGCCACAACATCATTTCAATGAGGCACGAGTCACGATCACTAGAACGTTAAATTAAATTAAACAAGTTAAATTAATCAAGTTAAATCAAAAGCAGAATAATCCAGCGGGTAATCGAAAACTTCGGTGGCTTGTATTGAGAACCCGAGAAACCTTTATACATCATATTGTGTCAAAAAGCTTCTTAGCGTCCCACACCCTGACAGACGATTGGTTGTGACGTTTTGTTCGTTAAACATATACATGCTTTTATTTTACACAGCATACTGTATCATCACGATTTCTGAGGTCAACGGTTATACAGGACAAGTCTATCTAGAAAAGGACGGTTTACCAGGATTCACATACGGAGATGTAGAATTATACATTGGAACCATAGTGATCGTCGGCGTGGTTATTAACACCGACGCGTGCAACACTTAGTAAGATACTTACTAATGTATGACACTTGAGGAAGTTAATTAAGCTAGCAGTGTTGCACACTGAACATTAAAATCACAGAACATATTGTGCAGACCAATGAACCATTTCATCATTAATTTCACATGTTCTAAAAAAGATGGCTTTTGATTTCTTAAACAGCAAAAAATCATCTAAACTAGGCGTCGATATTAAACGTCTTATTTTCTATTTTAATGAATAATAAGAAAAGAAAGATATGAAATGTAATGTCATCACCGATCTTCCATTTCAAAATGGCCATTATTCCGTTCCATCCCGTTCCATCTACGAAATTACATTTAGATGCCTTTTCCAAACAAACTAGAAGGTATACGGCAAAGAGCGAAACTATTCAAAAGGCTGAGCAGCAATATTATGCCAAAAAATTTAATGATGGCCTACGTTGTCATAAGATGTCTTTAAACTTTGGATCCATCCATATTTAAACGTTTGGAGAGGTAGATGAGCTAGGAATGAATAACTTTCAACTTAAGGTCAACGTATCTAAGGTTATTTGAGTGGCTCAAATTGAATCGGCATATGCTACTGAAAAATTTCATCATCGGTACGAAAGGTTTTAAACTAATACTCAACGTTCATAAGTTTGAAAATGCGAATCTCGGTATTGCATTTGATTAACGGTGTGCACAAAATAAATTATGTTATTAAAGTCTAGCATAAAAAGTGTTTTAACAAAGTTCATCTCTTTTTTCAGTGAGTGCGTTGCAGGCGGCAGTTTCGTCTCTCACGTTAGTATCGATTCGAATACTTCTTTACGCACATCATCCATACACTTTATCTGTTGAAAAAGTTCGACTTTTGCGTATTCGTCGTTTAGTAATTAATTACTTAACACCACGAATAAGCGCTGGTTAAGGTAGTACCGCACAATTCTTAGCATCTGTAAATACTAAATAACTTTTTCTTCGGTGGCTTTTCTCTCTGACTTCTAAAGCTGCAACTTCTCTTGTCCATGCATTTGTGCTGAGCCGCCTCGACTACTGTGCCTCCATCTTTGCTGGTCTCCCGCGGAATCAGATTGAAAGGTTTGAGAGAGTCCACCGGGCTTGCGCGCGACTTATTGGTGGGTTAACCAAGTCCGACCGTGTATCCCAATATATGCGCGAGGTCTTGCACTGGCTTCCTTTTCCGCAGCGTATCTCATTTAGGATTGCATCGTTGGTGTGGCGATGCTTATCAGGCTAGGCACGCCCTCTTATCTATGTGAGCTTTGCCTCCCTCTTTCCATTTCCATAGGCCGCTGCGCACTGCGCTCTGCTGTCTATAGTCACTTAGTGGTTCCTTTCACTCGCTCAGCAACAATGCAGTGGCGTTCGTTCTCTGTGGTTGGTCCAGCAATCTGGAATTTGCTTCCCTTGACTATGCGACACCTCCCACGCTGTTCTCAATTTCACAAACTGTTGGAGACTGTTTTTTCGTTTGATCTCGGCCGGGGGCGCCTCTGAGTAGATACCTTGAAAGGGTGCTATAGAAATTCTGATTGATTGATCTGTGCCTAATGATTACAGGTTATGACAAATCGATTAACTGCATTGCGTTAGAGAACAACTGGAGCATGGTTTTGCTATCAGAACGATGAACATGCGTTCTTCGTACCGTCGTTATCCAGTATCTTAATGGCATTCTGCTATCGTTTGAACTATTGCAGGTCATTGATGGTATTACGTGGTCGAATCCAGATGACCAGTGTATGAATTACTTCTGCCTCAGTGGATTCACGATCCAATCAACTGATCCCCACGATTGTATTTGTGATGACGTAAGTAGATGATTAATTCATTTTGAATTCAGCGTAGAATTTGACGACCGCTGTAGGGGAGACCGGGGTATAATTGGGCACTTAAGGAACTTAGATGTTTACATCACAAAATTATAAATTAGGGTTTTGTGTACTCACATTGTGCAGGCATTATATAACGTACAACATCGACTAGAATGATCTACTTAAGCATCACCCATTCACAAGATCACTTACTGCAACCGGTTTATAAACTTTCATTCATTTATTCATTCTGATAATCTATATAGCGCCTCTTCAAGATAACTACTCAGAGGCGCTCTCTGCCCTAACTATAGCCGAAATGATGTTTACAGACATAGCGAGCGAAAAATAACAAGTTGCAAAGTAAAAACAGTAAGCTGAAAGTGTAACCAGCGGCGAGCCCTCGCCAACACGCAGAGTCAACATTCGGATTCCCGTAAACAGCTGGAAGATAACTTGGTTGATCACAGTCTCTGGTAGGTGGTAGGTGACTCCCGTCTGGCTAATCGTCGAGGCTCAAGCAAGGATGCGTATAGGAGAAGGCATTCGTCGCTTATCGGTCGGTAGATGGAAGCGCCGTCAGTGACAGCAGTCGCGGTCACTCCACTGACACGCGTGAGCCATCCTCTTGCGAGATGTAAACACCGGCAAGCAGCGGCGTACACGCACGGTGCATGACAGTTGCATATCTTGAAATGTTGGAAAAGGCTCAAAAACGATTAGAAAATGGGACACATTCCAAAACATTGACGTCAACGAGGTGCACTACATGGGCTTGGAAACAGCAACTGTTCAATGTTCATCCAAAATATTTGTGGGATCTGGTTTATTTAGACCGCTTTCCAAGAAAGGCAGGAAGTTGTTGAATCTGATTCTGACTTTGATACAGAGTTTAATTACAATTTCTTAGTTATTTTACTTCCGTGATTGAAAGCTATGTGTAGGCATATTAGAGTCTTACCTGCGCGTTCTCTGTCGCCCAGTCTCTGACATTGAAGCGCGTCGGGCCCTTCGCTCTGCTGCGAAGGGACAACTGCTTGTTCCACGGGCTCGCTTAGCTACCAGACACCGCCGAGCCTTCTCGGTTGTGGGGCCGTCAATCTGGAATGGCCTGCCTCCTAACCTCCAGTCAATCTCTATTTCTTAAATCCCCTAAATCTTTTTTCTTTTGCCGTGGCTGGACTGGGAGCGCCTCTGAGTAGTTTCTTGAAGGGACGCTATATAAATTCTAATAATGAATGAATGAATAATACAAGAAGTGCTCAAGTAAGCTACTGAAATTTTCTTCCTTAGTTTTCTCAACAACATGTGTACCTAGGCCTAATCCTTTCAGCGGCATAAATTAAAGCGATGATACTCCTATAAATGTGTTCACCATTTCCTAGATATTAATTTTTTTCACCAAAGCTTAGCTATTGTATAATTATGTGCGTTTTATTTCAAGGATGACACGAATGTTGAACGACCGTATCCTGAATGCTGCATTTGCGTCCACGGTAAGACACTTGATTATTACGAATGCCTCATACATAAAATATTCAGATTAAAATTATGTCTTCTGATGGATATTATTAAGATCTGTAGAAAATGCGTTAATCTAGATCACAAGATTTGCTCAGCACTTCAAACTCTGGCTTGACAAAATTCATATTTATGATTAATGGCTAATAACAATGTTTCAAAGACCAGACAATACAATTGAAATTGTTATTGTTATCGAAAGTCGAATACTTTCTGGAATTGACAACAGAACATTACGATCTAGTCTAATATTTGTTAATGAGGCATATTTGATGTGGGGCGAAGGAAGACCAGGAAGATCAAGTTGCAATCTGCAATCATGGTCGCGTGCATGAACGCCAGAAAACTCAAATGACCGGCATGCGATAATTCAATGCTTGGAATCGGATTTTTCCTTCATGAACAAGACATGCATCTAGCACACGCTATGCGTCCCTTGCAGCTCTCTCCTCAGCACTCGAAGATCTATGAGACTCTGAGGCACCGCCCAATGTGGTCGCATATTCAGAAATATCGAGGCCAAATCGTTGGCACTCGGATAGACAACGATGTCAAAAGCATTCAAAGCGACAAATTATGTTGAAAAACGACTATGACCAGCATGATGATGATGATGATGATTATGATGAAGATGACTATGATCAGCATGATTATGATGATGAAGACGACTATGATCAGCATGATGATGATGAAGAAGACGACTATGACATGCATGATGATGATGATGATGATGATGATGATGATGATGAAGACGACTATGACAAGCATGATGATGATGATGATGATGATGAAGATGACTATGATCAGCATGATGATGATGATGAAGACGACTATGACCAGAAGGATGATGATAATGAAGACGGCGACAACGACTGAAAATACGACGACTTAATGGTGTAATTGATGACAATTTCAGCTAATACAACAACAACTCCGCCACCAACAACGACCCCAACACAAACTCCACCACCAACAACGACGCCGACCGAAACACCGCCACCAACAACGACGCCAACACAAACTCCGCCACCATCAACGACTCCAACACTAACTCCGCCACCAACAACGACGCCAACACAAACTCCGCCACCATCAACGACTCCAACACTAACTCCGCCACCAACAACGACGCCAACACAAACTCCGCCACCTCCAACAACGACTCCGACGATAAAAGGTCTGTATGAATAAAAAATTTAGCGTACACTGTATTAAATTACGAATCTCTGTTTGCAAATATGAATTGTCATGTACAGAATATATTTTGCAATTGGTATGCATGTAAGCACTTACATGAATATAGGCCTAGAATTTATTTATATACTAGAGTTTTACAGGGGGTCATGGATGAAGTACCAAAACATGTCTGGAGATGACGGTGGAGGATGCTGTTGAGGTGGCGAAGGACAGAGAGGAATGGAGGAA
Source organism: Lumbricus terrestris (assembly GCA_949752735.1). Classification (NCBI taxonomy): domain Eukaryota; kingdom Metazoa; phylum Annelida; class Clitellata; order Crassiclitellata; family Lumbricidae; genus Lumbricus; species Lumbricus terrestris. The sequence continues at coordinate 5,644,517 of OX457043.1, read as the reverse complement.
TTGCGTTGCCCGATGTGCAGCTCTGCACGGGAAGGACTAAGTACTAAGTACTAGAGTTTTTACCCTACTTATACTTCGCCCATGTAGTTTTTAGGGGTGGAAATTTCTTTAACTAATGACAATAATAAATATTGTTAAAGAGTATGCTGCTAGCAAGGCACGCACACTATGAAAGTAGAATCTCCCTCTCTATTTCCTCTATAATCTCCACACCCGTACCCCTCTTTTTCCCTTCCCATCCTTTTCCCTCCACCTGTCCCGTCCATCCATATTGTCCCGTCCCTACCTCTGTCTGTCCATGCCCGATACCTTCTACACCCTTATATGATATATTATTATCATTCCACACCTCTATCCCTATATACCTTAAGTTAAGCACTACACCATTAAAGTCTCCTACCACTCACGTCACTTTTCCTCCTCCTTTTTCTCCTTCCTTCCCTCCTCCTTTCCTCTTCATTTCCACCCTACTTTTTCAACTCCTCTTCCGTTTCACCCATTTCAGTTCCTTCTATCTCTCCCGCCCACCCTCAATAATGATGATATGTCCACGGTTTTTGATGATCTTTCCCTCCTCTGAGGACAAAGTTTGTATCTAATTATATATCGTTATCGTAATTGTGGGGCGCGGTGGTGTAGTTGGTATGCTCGTGGCCTTGCAGCAAGAGGGTCGCAGGTTCGAATCCACCTCAAGCCGCCTCGTAGGGACCTTGAGCACGTCTTTCACTCGCAGTTGCTCGTTCGCTTCGGCGTGAAACTCCGATTCAGTGTCCGTGCTTTAGTCGAGAGCGCTTCTGACTAGTAGTCTTGAAGGGCGCTATTACAAGTGCACATATAATAAGCCTACATATACCTTTGGGGTATCTTTTTCATCTGCTTGTTTCCTGACGGTTTTATCTTTCCACGGATTTATTCACAGAATTGCCATAATTATTATCGACATCTTGTGCGATATAAGCTTAGGCCAGCATAATTATAATTGACCGCGTGGACAATTACTGACCTCCCAGCCATTGTAGAAGTTAAAGATTCTATGCTGTGTTTCAAGAGCTTCACCGTCGCGGGTGTATGTCGTTTCTGAAACCCAATTACAGATTCCGAACTTTCGTGAAATCAGAAAATTATCGTAATTTACAAACTTCGAAAACTTCGTGGGTTATGGTAAAGCTGGCCTGACAAACGCGGTGATCTAAAGTTGGCCTGACAAACCCGGTGATCTAAAGTTGGCCTAACAAACGCGGTGATCTAAAGTTGGCCTGACAAACGCGTTGATCTAAAGTTGGCCTGACAAACGCGGTGATCTATAGTTGGCCTGACAAACGCGGTGATCTAAAGTTGGCCTGACAAACGCGGTGATCTAAAGTTGGCCTGACAAACGCGGTGATCTAAAGTTGGCCTGACAAACGCGGTGATCTATAGTTGGCCTGACAAACGCGGTGATCTAAAGTTGGCCTGACAAACGCGGTGATCTAAAGTTGGCATGACAAACGCGGTGATCTAAAGTTGGCCTGACAAACGCGGTGATCTAAAGTTGGCCTGACAAACGCGGTGATCTATAGTTGGCCTGACAAACGCGGTGATCTAAAGTTGGCCTGACAAACGCGGTGATCTAAAGTTGGCCTGACAAACGCGGTGATCTAAAGTTGGCCTGACAAACGCGGTGATCTAAAGTTGGCCTGACAAACGCGGTGATCTATAGTTGGCCTGACAAACGCGGTGATCTAAAGCTGGCCTGACAAACGCGGTGATCTAAAACTGGACTAACAAATGCGGTGATTTATAATGGCTGGTCTGACATAATCTTTGTGTTTCTGACATTGTTAGTATCCACACTTTGCCACTACACCTGCGCTCTTGTAAAAGTTTAGTTTAAAATTAACTATTTTACTTTAGAAATTGTAGATTAATTTAACCTTTTTAAGAATAGACGAAATATTGTAATTAACAAATGAGAGCAAATGGAATCAGATTGCTGTCGTAGGTGTAGACACGCCGGATAATAAATATTATAATACCGTAGTGAAGATTGGTACCTCAGCCCACCGGTTTAAATAGACTTGCCTCCGTCTGAAAATGTGGTGATCTGTCTTTGGAAATATCAGAGGCACTTTATTCAATAATGTTTTCAAAGTTTTTCTTACGTGAACCACCTGAGCTCCAACATTTTTTAAACTTCTGTGAAAATAAGTAGGGGCCTACTTAATTATGTTACTGTTTTGGCACACTGCGTTTTTACCTCGCTTTCGTCGATGAATGCAGTGATACATGGTGCACTTCTGTAGATGATGGAAACTGTGGTGACTTGTTCTTTGAAAACTGGGAAATTTTCTTCTACGACGTTGTCGATGTTTTCTAAAACTCATCATCTTTACTCCAATTTCTTTCAACTTCTGCATGAACCTCAACATGACATGCTTTTTCTTGTGGCACAGAATACTGTTACGTCATCGATCTCTACGACCATCATTCGGGTTATCCATCTGGGTCTGATGGGGATGATTCATCTGGAGACGATGATTCATCTGGATCGCAAGGATCACAAGGATCGCATGGATCGCACGGATCGCACGGAGGGCATTCAAGGAATGGACCGTATTACGAGCGGGACGGCCTAAAGGGATTCACGGATGGAGATATACGATTAAATAGAGGAGACAAAGTACCGCGCGGCGCGGTTATTAACCTCGGGCCATGCAGAACTTGGTAAGATACAAATTGACATCATAACATATGAAACACGGTGTAATAGGTGTATGCTGTTACTCTTGGTAATTATTTGTGTGTCGTAGGCTATTTTTGTGATAGTATGTAACTAGTCGGCGCGATGTCGTCTAGAAACTGTTTTAGAGTGGCTAATTACATCCGTGCACAGATTTTTAGAATGCTTGTGCATTGATATGTTTGCCATACATTAATTTTAAGAGTTAGGGAACTAAGCAGAGGACACCCGATAGAATTTCCCTAGACGACAGACCTTCTACTTGGCCAGTATTCACGTCCCATGACATTCACTTATGAAAAGTTGTACAATCACAATTTTAATTGAACTATGATCACGTATCTCCTTTTCAAGGAACCTGTAGATCTGTCCTATCTATGATGAATACTGCTCACTGTTCCCAAGAAATCAAGCTACAAGACAGAAAATGATGAGGGAAGTTATCCAGTTAGTTGAAAAGTAAATGAACGCTGTGGAGCAAATTCGTTCTCTTTAGCTTATTTGGGCTTTCATGCAGATTGTAAATAATTATCACATGTGGCTCGAATAGAAGGCACAGTTGATAAAAAAAACTGGTGATGACCAATGTGATGGTCAACGTTGACGAAATCTTTACCTATTTTTCCCGTTCGATATTTAACTAACGATGTTTGTGATGTTTATTGTGGTATATCCAATTATCCATTAATACAACCAATTATACGTTTCTGTATTGCAGTGCCTGCGACGAATATACAACAACTTGGAAGTGTAGCGTACGTATCGTTTTTATGCTCACCACAGACTTCTATCATGATCCTATTTATTCACACTTATATTGCGCCTCTTCAACAGAAAGTTGGTAGAGGCACTCAAAATCTGACGTGGGATAAGCGAGATCAACAAAGTATTTAGCGATTATGCAACAATCGTAGGCTATACAGAGATCGATAAATTTACGTTGTGCAGCGCTCGTGAATAAGCTGGTGCCCCGCGCTTGGCTTTCGAGTGGCGCTTTAGAAATTTCGAGATTGCGATTACGATTACGATTTTGGGATGGATAAGTAACCCATTTCCGAATGTTGAACCAGCGTGCTCAGCGTGAAAGCGCCGTACCCCGACAAACATCTTAGCAGAGATTATAAGGCGAGAAGGTCCTTCCACACAGAAAGGCCTACGATGGTAATGCCACAATGTTGGGCCATGGCAATACTTACACATTGAACTCTGAGATCAAGTCCATCCGGAGAACGGAGAGGTCGGGAATAGACATCAGAATTGGGTTTGCGCATCAAGGCCGTAAAGTTATTTAAGTCTCTAAGAGCAGTACCTTGCACCTAATACAGAGGCAATAGGAAGCCAGTGTAGGGCATCAGTCATGCAAGTAGAAATGTGGGAGTAGCGATAGAAAAGACCAATTCATCTGAGCCTCACTATCGAGTCCATAACCGACTGAAGTGGCAGACAAGATTTTTTTTGAATTAAAGAAAATGAAATTATGGTTAAACTGTTGTATTCATGACTGACAACCATTTGAAATTTTTGTGTCTTTATTTCATATAAAAGTGCTCGAGCAGTGATATTTATTTTAGACTCGCTCCTGTAAGAATTTCTGCATTGTCAGCACAATAATGCAACTAAATGCTTGAATGTATTTATACGACATTCTTGATTATCGAATGTAATAATCTTGTCTGAACTGTTACAGAGCAATGATGGAACGTGGCAGCATCCCAACGACCACTGTATTACGTACTCCTGCCAATCTGGAAGAGATGACTATGGCACTTCCTCCGGACATTTGTGTTCCTGCACAGCGGTAGGCCTAATTAGGCTTATATGACCTGTTCTAATAATTACTATTGATTCCAGTTTAGCGTTCATCTACTTCGATACCGAGTGTTCTACAGACACGAACATACTGATGGTGTCAATATTATAATACGAAAGGACTTTTGTGCATGCGCAGCCTGTACTCATGAACACGTTTCTAGCGCAATCAATATATACAGGGGAAGACGGGGTAATTTTGGCCATGGGGTAAATTCGGCCAGGGTGATTTCAAGGAAACCAACGGGCATAGGAAGATTTTAATGCTGCCATCTAGCGTATAATATCATATTAAGTATGTTTATCGGGATAGTTTTGCTTTTATGTGAGTATAATATGCTAAAAGCCAAAAAAATGAGTTCGACCCTAATCCACTTATCCATACTGTGACAGTAAAAGCTAAGAATTGAAGGTAATCTTGTTCAAATGTTAATTATTTGCTTTTATTCTGCAAGCCACCATATTTTTCGCCAATTTGGTTATCCAAATTCATGATACAAAAACGCGGTCTATGCTTGTTAAAATTGTTGTGGAGGGTGGGTGGGTCGGGGTAAATTCGGCCATGTGGACGAATTTACCCCAAAGATGTTAGGAATGCTACATAGTGCCTATTTTAAGGTAGTAACTTTATATTTTGTACCAATATACCCAGTTTTAATTTAAAATATAACTGTGACGCATCATGTCATACTCTACATTGTGTTTTTTTATTTGGAATTTAAAAAAAATATTACTTTTATTAAATTCTGCAAGAAATAAAAAGAATCACAAAAATTGTACCAGGTAGCCTATTTCCTAAATATCTCTGATGTGTAATTTCCGACTTAATGCTGATTTCGGTGTGAACCGCCATATAGCCTATGCCTCATCTGGTTTGTTGAGAGGATCAAATTAATCGTGTTGGCCGAATTCACCTCGTATACTGGGGTCAGGGGAGCCACTCTCGATTTTGAAAAAAGGTCAGATCCGGTCAAAAAAAGGCTAGAAAAGGCTAGATTTACGATTTTCCTGTAAAATACATGGATTTTTCTAATTTTCCGGCTTGAAATTTCTGACGATCTTTTTAAATCGTCCGATGATTAAAATTTGCTCTCTTTTTCTTCCCGAAAAAATTTCTGATGACCTACTTTTTTTAGTCTTTCGCTCCAAAATTTTCAATTTTTGGCCCAAATTCACAAAATTTTCAATTTTTTCACGTCTTTTGTGCATTTTCATTTAAAAAATAATAATTTTGTATGTAAAAAGTCGAAAAAACCGCCGTGAGAAAAAAGGCTAGATCCTGACCAAAAAAACCTAGAAACCTAGACAAGACCAAAAAACCTAGATCTAGGTGGAAAAAGCTATGAGTGGCATTCCTGACTGGGGTAAAACCGGTCAAAAATTCACTTTAATTTTTTTTTTCTCAAATGTTTTCCTCTCTCCCTAAAAGTAACCTTGCAGTGTATTGTCCCAATCTTGCTTATTCAGTTGTGATTTTATTTAATTTTAGCAGTCAACCCGTTTAAATTTATTAAAAAATTATGAAAAATGGCCGAAATTACCCCGGCTTCCTATATAGGCCTATACAGTGTATGAACACATCGCGAGCACGCCGAGCAGTCATCGAATTCTAAATCATAGGTACCTTACAGGCGAAACCAATAACAGAGAACAGAAGACTTGTGACAGTGTCTATGCAATATGGAAGCCACAGCTATTTCATTTATATAAGTAATGTTCTATGAAGTTTCCAAGTATGTAGAAATTTCTATTTTAACAGTCTCATCTCTTTACTTAGTAATATTAATCGCAGTAGTCCTGGATTATAATTATTCACTATGTAGACCTATTGAATGTATAAACTTGCGGGTTTTTTTTCAAGGAACAATACAATGTCGAGCTACCGTTTCCGCGGTGCTGCGAATGCCGTGGTAAGAAACGTGATTATTACGAATCAATTACACATACATGATATATTATAGTCATAGGTTATGTTAGAAATCACTTTAAAGATTCGGTTTTATGCATAATGAATTATGGAATGATGCTATTGTTAGGCGCGTTGGTATAGTATGTACGTGGGGATCTTCTTCGCCTTGCAGGCGTAGGGATGCAGCCCTGGTCGAATCCACCCAAAGCCATGGCACCGCGTAGGGACCTTGAGCAAGTCCTTCCCTCGCAATTGCTTGGGCGCTTCGGCGTGAAACTCCGATGCAGCATCCACTATGTCGTCGGGAGCACCTCTGAGTAGTGAGAGCTTGAATGGGCGCTATAGAAATGGATATATAAAAAAATAAAATATTGGAACGATCAGATTAATATATTGCATTTTTGTAATGGATGTTGGTATGAGAGATCTGTGTAGTACTGACAACATTGACAGAAATTACTGTAGACTCAATGCTCTCCGATATAGAAAACCACGAGCTATACATTTTGTCTTGTATTTTGTTATTGAGACATTTCTGAAAATTAATAAGGAAAAGAAAGGCCCAGATGATCAACTCGCAGATCATATCGTACCGGTAGCATATTCCAGAAAACTGGGCCGACGTCTTGGTTAGGGTTAGACATTGCCCAACAGAGCTGATCATTGATTCATTATGTTGGTAAAATAGGAATGAAACTGATTATGATGATCATGATTAAAATCACTTTCTTTGTCAACCGTAATGCCAACAGATATAAATGCAACAACAACTCCAACACCAACTACGACGCCAACTCCAACGACGACGAGAACAACCTATACAGGAACGTATACAACCTCTACATGTATGTATAATATTATCTCTTGTGTGTGTACATGCAAATACATAATGCATGTGTTCATTCCCCAGTTGAATGACTGTTTGTGTGTGAAAGTATGAGCTTATAAAATTATGTTAATGCCCTGAAGTTTACAATGGAACTTTGCCGTGAGTTTTCCGTATGAATTATTAGCGCGTGTTTTACTAGAAATAGGGGAAGCCTGGGTATGCGTTTATTTCTATCCATAAGTTTGTATGTTTTTCGTATGTATATTTTATGCATATGTGTGTATTTATGCATGTCAAACACTCTACAACTGTATGTATGCACGCATGCATATGTGTCTATCTAGTTATCTATGAAACTATATACATGTAGGTATGTTAACAAGCATGTAAAAACCTTCGGATATTTGTTCATGTGTAAAGGTGTTTACGTGTGAATATGTGTTTTTTAATGTAGACCTATAGCCTACGTGCAGATTGCGCAGTGAGACTTCAGGACTTAATGCTGCCGTAGCTTTGCTAGTTGCTTCGTTTCTCTTGATTTATATAGCGCATCTAGTGGAATAATTATTCATAAGCGCTGATAATTATGTGACTGTAACAATTTTATTAATCTATTTGCTTTGACTGAATTTCAATAGATAAATTTTCCTGATTGACAGTCTTGATTTGTTTCCATAAATTATTATTATTATCCCAATATATAAGCAATTGGTTTGTGTCTTTATGTAGACTTAGCTGAGGAAATGCGTCAATTTAAAAAAAATACTTGTTCTATTAGTTGTTAATAGGCATTATTTCTGGAAATAAAGATGACTAAATTATAGTATTCGTCTGGATAATTAATTAGATCTAATTAGTTTTTTGTTGCTTTATTTGCAGTAACTGGAACAACGCCAACAGGTTGGTTAGCTATTGATTTCTTTGTCAGTTAAAAGTTTACATCCTGTTTCTGATGTTGCGTGATAACAACATTTTGCTTATTTATTGCAGTGATTAAATGCTAGCCTAAGGCTTTTAACTAAATAATTATCGGGTTTCTGATCGATTTGCACAGGAAGGCTTTTTTCGGCAAATAGGCCTACTTTACGCTATATAATTATGCCGGTTATAGACCCTAACCAGGAATATAACTATGGATGTGTTTGACATTTTGACCACACTCCATCATAATTATAATATTCATGAACAGTTTACCGAAAATAAACACCGATGGATGTTACATCGGCTAATATAGCCTACAATTGAATAGGCAGAGGTTAGGTTTTAACGTGTGGTTCTGGTGACGAGGCGATGTCTTTCCTAATGAGCCTACTAAAAGAATGAATAATTGTATAGTTCACATGATTTGCCTGAATGGGCGTAAAGACAGGTAATAATAGCATATGGAATGCATTGCGGGGCACGCTGGTGCTGTGATGGGTTCGGAGCCTTGGGGCCGTATGGTTCCAGATTTGAATCAACTTCAATTCCGCCGCAAAGGGACCTTGAGTAAGTCGTTCATTCGCAATTGCTCGGGCGCCTCGGCGTGAAACTTCGTTGCAGTGTCCGCACTGTAGTCGGGAGCGCCTCTGAGAAAAAATCTTGAAGGGGTAACAATGGCAAATGCGAGATATAAATAAAATAAATTCCGATGTCATGTCCCATTTGGACGCAGTACTGTTCTTAGCAGCAGAAACCTTAGAAGTTTGTGGTCTCTTATCAAAAAGATCGTAGTACTGTTGCCTAATTACGCGCCATTACTTATTTATTGCATACTGCTTATTTTGACGTTTCGTTCGTTTCTTGTATGCTATTTGCAGTTGTAACACCATCACCGACACCTCCACGTAAGCCAAAAATGGGTTTAATTTGCTTCTTAAATGATTAGCACTTGGAAGATATCGTCTATTACAGATTACAATTATTTAATCACCAGCTTCAATTGTCAGAAACATCATAAATGTGTCAAGTGACTTTGAAGAAGTCTGTTAAGATAAATCCCGTAATCGTCTGCTTGAAAGATGAGGGAGCCACGGAGCAGACTACTATGGGTATCACTTGATAATTGCTTGCTTTTGGTGACCCATCGACCTTTTTGTGCATTACTATAATAATTGTGGCTAGTACGCAGGGATCTGACGTCTGCAGGATACAACTACACATATATAACTTCAGTTTTTTATGTCTGTATCCTTGTTTCAATGACCAATAAAAATGTATTTTTACGCTCAGAAATAATGGGCTTTTTGATTCAGGTTATATTTGCGAGGAAATGCCAGATGTTTGATTGATATTATCCATCAAAGTTATGGAATTCATTTTGAGCTGATTGCAAAAGACTAGAGACACTTTTTTATAGAACGTCATAGAATTCCGTTTGAACAGTTATTTATCTATTCATTGTAATGGTCAGCTCACCTAGGTCAGCTGGTTCAGCTGTGGTGTTAAATATTTCAATACCTTATTCCTTCTATAGACGAGTGTGGAATATAAACGACTTGTTAAACCATTCGACGGAAGTAGGATAGGCCACAGTTTTATGCATGCCATTTCATCATTGCTTTCTCTTGCCCTTGTACCAGGATTATTTTGGCTTGTGTCACTACTTAGGACTTACATTTCCGCACCAGACTTTTGTTCAAATAACGAATTTTCGAGGAATGACTTGATAACGCTTTGCGTACGAAGTGCCATCTTCCGGTGCTTTGCGAATTACTGATTGGTTACTGATTTCTGTTTTTCACTCAGGTTTCTAATAAAGCGAAGATATATAATTCCTATGAGAATATTATGGGCCTAAGGCGTAAAACGCATGTAGTCTACACATAATTTTAGGGGTTTTTCTTAGTTGCGACCAGTTTTCAGTTTTCCGCTGAATGGTATCCGGTTCTGACCGAAGTACGCCCGCCGGATCGCAATTTAACCTCAACCATCCTTATTTTACATTGTTCTTGCCACAGAACAGAACATTAAATGTTCTGTTCTGTGGCAAGAACAATGTAAAATAAGGATGGATGATTTTACTGGATAAAGTGATGAGTGAAACTGATTCAACTGTGGTGTTAACTATTTCAATACCTTATTCCTTCTATTTTACTGGATATTACTGTAATTTACATTAATTAATTTTAATTAATTTTAATTAATTTTAATTGCACTGGATTTTACTGGATAAAGCTGTTCTGCGCATTGCTGAACATTCCGAGCAACATGTCTGATTGTTGTGCAAAAGAAACTCGACGAAAGCAGGCGGAGGATGACAAATCCGACTCAATTTTGCGATTGACTTTTTAACCAACAACTAATTATTGTAAATAAGGAAAAGACGAAAAACACAATGATGTAGCGCAAATTGAGCGTTAGTGCGTTTTGGGCTTCATACTGGTCACCGACCCATAGGCCTAATAATGGCTTAAGGTAGCAGCATTTAGTCATGAGGATAAATAAAAAGAGCCAGAACAGCATTTCCATGAGGAATGAGCCCAAGATGACTAGCACGATGAATCAAAACCAGAAAAACCAAAAGGGTAATCGGAATCTTTGATGGTTTGTATTAAGAACCTGAGAAACTTTTCTACACCATTTTTTACACCCTTACAAGAGACGATTATGGCGCAATGTTCTTTTAACTGTTGCATGATTTTTCTTTTTGCACAGATTACTGTATCATCACGTCTGCACAAGTCGACGGCTATACAGGAAGAGTGTATTTAGAACGAGACGATACACCAGGATTTACATACGGAGATATTGAATTACACATTGGAGACACAGTGGATGTTGGCGAGGTTATTAACATCGATGCATGCAACACTTAGTAAGATACTTTCTAACAGTATAGGCCTAATACACTTTAGAAAATTAATAAACAGCATTGCACAATAAACAATACAATCGCAGAACGTACTTTGCAGACCAATGTTCCATTTTCATTAATTTCGTGTGCTTGACCAGTTTCCTCTCTGATTCTAGATTCTAGAAGATGGCTTTTGATTTCGTAAACAGGAAAAGGAAGTTTAATAAAAGGATCTAAAATCAGGCGTAGATATTAGAGTCTTACTTTTCCATTTTAGTGATTAATAAGAAGGAAAAGATATGAAATGTAATGTCATCACGAGCCTTCGATTTAAAAATTTACATAATTCCATTATATCTTCCAAAACTAGTTTTAGATACCTCTTTGAAGCTAACTACCAGGTAATACGTTTAAAGTAGGCTAAAAAGCGAAACTATGCAAAAGGTAGAGCCAAAAGTATTTCAGGTCGGCGGAAACGTCCTTTGTGTTATAAACTTTCACTGAACCAGGGCCGGATTGAGTCATCTTCAACATGTTCGGCCGAACAGGGTCCCACACTTTAGGGGGCCCACACATGTGAAAAAATTAGAGAAAAATTGGTATATTGTATGGAAATTTCCACCAAACGACTAAAAATGTCCTCACCCATTTCTTGAGGAAAAATATGTATATTCTAAAGTTATAATAATTATTCTGACCAAAGAACTATAAAAGTTATCAGATTTAAAATATTTTCAAACATGGCCTCCGCATTTCTCAATCCGGCCCTGCACTGAACTATTGACCCATCCATTTTCAAAAGGCTGGAGAGGCAGATGAGCCAGGAAGGAAGCAATTTAACCTTGGGTTCGACATATATGTGTTACTGAACTTGTGTCGAAATGCAACTCAAACTTTTCATGATCAGAACAAGTTTATGCAACTATTATTCAGTGTTGATATGTCAATCAATTCGTTTTTCGATATTGTATTTAAAGGGCGATGTAAACCAAATAATAGCTCATTAAATGTGCAGCACATAACAGATTTTATCTATTTTTTCAGTGAGTGCGTTGCGGACGGCAGTTTCATCTCTCACGTTAGTATAATTGATTTGAAGGTTTCTTTGCACCTTCTTTTCGGACGTTTTCGTAGTCATCATTAAGTAGGCCTAATTAGTTACTTAACACCGTGAATGAGCGCTAGTTAAAAAGTGACGCACAATTCTTAACGTCTGTGTTCCTAATTATGATTACATACAGTATGGTTACAGGTTGTGACAGATTGCATTGCGGTTACTGAAAAATTGTAGAAAAGTCTTTCTATCAGATCAATGAATACGATAATTGTCATGCCGTCGTAATCCGGTTTCCTGATAAAACTGTGCAATCTTCTGAACTGTCACAGACACTTGATGGTGTTACCTGGTCAAATCCCGATGACAGATGCATGAATTACTACTGTTACAGTGGATTCATAATACAAGGAGTTTATCCACACGACTGTGGCTGTGCAGATGTAAGTACATGATTAGTTCAACTTGATTCAAACTTTGATTTCATCCAGCACCGAAGCCTGCCAAGTGTTCTCAAGGCATAAACATACTAATAGAGAGGGCTCATACATTATAATACACTCATACACGCATGTATAAAAACACAGGTTGGCCTGCATGTACGTACGCCTACAAGACCTACATACTTATATCTAAGATCATAATGGCTCGGACGTCACTGGATGTCGCTTACTTAAAATTTGCAGTTGCTATTTTCAATTTCATGTACTTATTTCTTTTACATGATTCATCATCTCTTCTTTTTACCATTAAACCGCATGCATTAGAATATAATACTTCTGGTACATAGTTTACATTTGGTGTTAAAATCAACCCATCTCTCCAAGCATCTCTCAGGCAAAACCATTGAAATGGTGTGCTTTCAACATTCAGTTTTGATGTTTGTTTGTGCACTTGTTATAGCGCCCCTTCAAGCTCTCTTCCTACTCAGAGGCGCTCCCGAATGCAGAGCGGACACTGCATCGGAGTTTCACGCCGAAGCGCTGAGCAATTGCGAGTGAAGGACTTGCCCAAGGTCCTTACGCGGCGAGGTGGATTCGAACCTCGAACCTTCCGGCTTCAAGGCAACGACGCCACCACTACACCACCGCGCCCCACATTGATGTGATCAATGGTCTCAGTTACTCGGCATTCTGAACAGGGATCTGTTTCACTTTCGCCTATAACTTTCATCCATTCATCAGAAACACACCGCCTATCCTGAATGTACTAATTTGAACATAATAATTTCCTTGGTTCGTTCATATACTTAATATCCGTGGAAAGAAGGCGTTGGCTCAATTTATAGAATAATTTCCGTTATTGACTTTTATGAATTGTATAATCTTTTATAAAGAAATATATATCATTTATTTCTAAAAATTGTACTGTTGATCTTGTTGGGATGTTGGTTGCCAGCCTTGTATTTGTTTCGTTCCCCCCTAAAACACAAGTCTGGTAGGCCTATATCAATGATCTATTATTAGGCCTATATGACTTGTATATTTTTTGCATTATATATCGATATTTCATTGTGCGTTTGCAAATGGAGTAATAAAGACTGCGCACTAAACTACTTACTTACTTACTCGCTTTCTTCATTACTTATCGCCGGTAACCCCATACTTTCTTTTGATAAAGAATCTGCCATCTCATTTCCCCCTTACTGCATCTACTAGCGATATAATACAAAATAGGCTATCATGAACTATTAGTATGTACAGCTATGTTAGGCCTATTGTCCGAAAAATGGCCGCTCCACCGGCACGCGCCCCTGTGGGAGCTTTTTGCAGCGACGTTCGCATGACGTTAAAAACGGCTCTGCTTTAATACAGACTTAGATATAAGGTTTTAATTGCGATTTTCATGAAAATGAATTGTAAATATTTGACCTCAGTGATTGAATTTTTTTTACTTAAGAAATATCCAAGTACTTAAAACTTTCTTCCGTGACTTTCTGAACTACTTACTCACTTCAGACAGTGCGACTTATAATAGACAATACTGGCAATTCTGCCATATGACTATTAATTATCTGTTAAATTTGTGCTTATTTTTTCAAGGATCAAATGAATGTGGAACTGGATTTTCCGTACTGCTGCGAATGCACCGACTGTAAGAAACTTTTTATTTATTATGAATGCCTGACACATAAAATTTCAGGTCCAATGATGTCTTGTTATGGGCATTATTAAGATCTGTGGAAAATACGTTGATCTGGATCATTCATTGACCATAATATTCCTAAGTTTGGCCGATTATCTGGGTACATGCTAGATGCACTCCATTGGTTCCCAAACACACAGCGCGTTGCCTACCGAATTTCAGTTTTGGTCTAGCGCTGCTGTATTGATGGTTTAGCCTCTTTTTTCGCTCAGCCTCCAATTGCGACTTATTGATCCCCTCTCACGGACTGCAATGAAGCAGCGCTGAGCCTCCCCCGTTGCAGGTCCTGCGACTAGAATGAGCTTTTTTTATACTCTTCGTCAAATGCTTATCAATCTCTCTGTCTCATTTCTCACTATTCTTAAAGACTGTCCTATTTAACAGCGGTTGAACTGGGAGCGTTCCTGAGTAGGCAACCGTACGGGACCGCTATTCTATCAAATTTATTAATATATAAATAAGATATGCTCAGCACTTGGGACTCTAGCTTGACAGAATTCATATTTAAGATTCAACTACCGCCACCAAATGTTTTAATTATATATAATTGAAAAACCAGACAATGAAATTAACATTTTATAATTTTTTGTGATTGTGATTGTGACTGTTATCAAAACTCGAATGTAGAAAATTGAGGACAGCGATGTATAACTGAAGGTGCAATGTTACCTCAGATAAGATACATGCAGCCTAGTTATCAAGGGAATTACGAATAAACATCTTGCGTAAATGAAAAATGGGTCGATGATTAATTTGACTGGTCACTGACATCGAGACACCGACACAAAAACTTTGCGTTGCACCATAAATCAGCGAAAATGACAACATTCTTGGTAAGAGACAGTAGAAGGGTGGTGGAGATCACATGACTTCGATGGCAATAAACGCAAGAATTAGTGGAGATCTCGCATGAAGACTGGCTCCAGCTGTTACTTTGTGCAGTGCGTTGGAGGAAAATGTATTTGATGTGTGGAACCTTAGGTGAAAATGGCGGAATGAGTCACTGCTTCGACGCACAAACACCAGATAGTCCGTGGCCGTGAATGATGAGTATGCTATGTGGGTTCTAAAAGAAAATTCATGACCAATGATGCTGAATAGCAACGAACACAGACGACGAGTGTTGTCTCTCACCTTCTCTTACACGAGACATTTCCTTCACCAACAAGACATTCAGACAGCACACGCTATGCGTCCCTGGCAGCTCCCCTCAGCACTCGACGATTGTATGAGATTGTGAGGAATCGGCCAATGCGGTCGCTTGTTTAAAAATATCGAGGTCAAATTGGTGGCTCTTGGAGAAGACGACGACGACGACAAAAGCTTTCAGAGCGATGCTAATGACGATAACAACGACGATAACCTTGATGATGATGATGATGATGATGAAGACGGTGACGACGATTAGAAATAGGACGACGGTGACGAAGACGACGGTAACTTTAATAGTTATTATTAATGACTATTTCAGTGAATACAACAACAACAACAGAAACTCCGCCACCAACAACAACTCCACCAACTCCGCCACCAACAACAACTCCACCAACTCCGCCACCAACAACAACTCCACAAACTCCGCCACCAACAACAACTCCACCAACTCCGCCACCAACAACAACTCCACCAACTCCGCCACCAACAACAACTCCACCAACTCCGCCACCAACAACAACTCCACCAACTCCGCCACCAACGACTCCAACAACGACTCCGTTTGTAGATGGTTTGTATGAATAATAATTATTGAAATTTTTATGTTGGCCTACATGATTTTATGTACGACTGTTTATGTAGGTCTACTGTTTATGTACGAATCATTGTAAGAATTATAAGAATGGTGATGCACAAATGCACGTGACATCTGAATTTGTTTTGCAATTGGTATGCACGTATGCACTTAAGTAAAGTACATGCAAGCGTATATATTTAATACATTTGAGATTTTCCCGACTTTGTCTAGGCGTAGGCCTATCTTGAGGCGTGAGTTTTGATTAACTAATGATAGGCCTAAGGCCTAAATGAAGTTAGGTAAGGAGTATGCCGCAAGCATGGCACGATAATCATTGAAGTAAGCCCTCCCTCACAACTTCTTCAATTCTCTCCACACACCTTTCTTCATTCTCTTCTTCTTCCCTCATTTTCTCTCCATACTCGCCCAGAGAAACTTTGTTCCATAACGTTATCAAAGTTCATACTTGAACCACTTTAGCTCCGTAACGTTTGTCGATGTCTACAGTGATACATGGTCCATGTTCTGTAGATGATGCAAACTGTTGTGGCCTGCTCTTTGAAGATGTGAAACTTTATTCTATCGCGTTGGCGAAACCTTCTAACATTCACCATCTTTACAGCAATTTCTTTCAACTTCTGCATGAATCCCTACATGACATGCTTTTTCTTGTGGCACAGTATACTGTTACGTCATCGATCTCTACGACCATTATTCGGGTTATCCATCTGGGCCTGATGGGGATGATTCATCTGGAGATGATGATTCATCCGGATCACAAGGATCACAAGGATCGCATGGATCGCACGGAGGGCATTCAAGGAATGGACCGTATTTCGAGCGGGACGGCCTAAAGGGATTCACGGATGGAGATATACGATTAAATAGAGGAGACAAAGTACCGCGCGGCGCGGTTATTAACCTCGGGCCATGCAGAACTTGGTAAGATACAAATTGACAGCATAACATATGAAACACGGTGTAATAGGTGTATGCTGTTACTCTTGGTAATTATTTGTGTGTCGTAGGCTATTTTGTGATAATAGGTATCTTGTAGGCGCGAAGTCGTCTAGAAACTGTAAGAGTTTCTGTTTTTAAGTGACTATTTACATCAGTGCAATGATTTTTAGAATGTTTATGCATTGATCTGTTTGCCATACATTAACTTTAAGAGCTTTGGAACTAAGCAGAGGACACCAGATAAGCTGTGTTTGCCGAGGCGACAGACCTTCTACTTGGAAATTCAGTCGTATGACATTGCCTTATGAAAAGTTGTACCATCGCAATTTTAATTGAGCTATGATTACAAAAATCTCCTTTTCGAGGAACCTGTAGGCATACTTCTGTCTTATCTATGATAAACACTGTTATCTCTCTATTATCAAGAAATCAAGCTACAAAGCAGAAAATGATGAGGGAAGTTATCCAGCTATAGTTGAAAAGTAAATGAACGCTGGTAGGCTTAGCAAAATCGCTCCCTTTAGCCTGTTTGGTTTCAGATTAATTATTAAATGTAGCTGAAAATGCACCTCGGCGTTTGTTCATAAAAAACCCTGACGATGACTAATGTGATGGTCAATGTTGACGAAATCTTTACTTATTGTCCCAGTTTGATATTTAATTAGCGATGTTTGTGATGTTTATTGTGGTATATCCAATTATCCATTAATACAACCAATTATACGTTTCTGTATTGCAGTGCCTGCGACGAATATACAACAACTTGGAAGTGTAGCGTACGTATCGTTTTTACGTTTCTTATGTCCAAAATCAGTCGCACAACCTATGCTCATCGTAGACTCCTATCATCAAATCAAATCAAATCAAATCAAATCCGTTTATTCAAAGAGATCAATGCATGAGAAAAAATCAATTGACAATAAAGACGCACTGACGAAAGAAAAGAGTAAGCACAATGTAAATTATGAACAAAGTATCAGCATTGATTTGATTTGATTGATTTGATTTGATTTGATTAACTTTTTCACTTCCATTGACTTTCATTCAGTGGTGTAGTGGGGCGGGGACGCGGGGGGACGCCGTCCCCCCACTTTTTTGCAAAATTCTTGCAAGATTGCACTTTTTGCTACAGTTTCTACTTCACTTTCCATGGCGTCCCCCCACTTCAATTTCCAGGCGTCCCCCCACTTCCTTTTTTAGGACTACACCACTGCTTTCATTTGGTTCTGTTGCGTATTGATTGTATTTATTCACACTTATATTGCGCATCTTCAACAGAACGTTGGTAGTGGCACTTCAATTCTGACGAGAGAAATGCGGAATCAACAGAGTATTTAGCGCTTATGAAACAAAATTGTGTAAAGAGATCGAGTTATTTAATATCTCGAGGGGTGGTAGTGACTAATTTTCGAAAGTTGGACCAGCCACATAGTAGCGTCTGAGTTACAATACTCAGGATTTGATTGAATAACAACCAGTTCGTGAATAGACAGCAGAATTGGGTTTGCGCATCAATGCCGCAAAGTTATTTAAGTCCAAGAGCAGTACCTTGCACCTGATACAGAGGCGGTAGGAAGTCAGTGTAGGGCGTCAGCCATGCAAGTAGAAATGTGGGAGTAGCGATGGAAAAGACCAATTCATCTGAGCCTCATTATCGTGTCCATAGCCGACTGAAGTGGCCGACAAGATTTTATTTATTTAAAGAAAATGAAATTATGGTTAAACTGACTGACAACCATTTGAAATTTTCGTGTCTTTATCTCATATAAAGGTGCTCGAGAAGTGATTTTTAGACTTGCTTCCTGTCAGACTTTCTGCTTTGTCAGCACTATAATGCAACTAAATGACTGAATGTATGTATACGACCTTTTGATTATCCAATGTAATATTCATGTCTGAACTGTTACAGAGCAATGATGGAACGTGGCATCATCCCAACGACCACTGTATTACGTACTCCTGCCAATCTGGAAGAGATGACTATGGCACTTCCTCCGGACATTTGTGCTCTTGTACAGCGGTAATTAAGCTTATATGATCGGTTCTAATAATTACTCTTGATTCCAGTTTAGCGTTCATCTATAATCAAGACTTGAAGTAGTTCGATCTCTTGTGAGATACGGACCCAACTCAATCGCTTGATCACAACCATCGTCAGATGATATTGTCGTTCAAAGACACTTGGTCGAATCGCTTAAGCGCCCCTTGAAAGTGCGATTTATCAAGTACGACCAAAACCACTACGGTAGTTTTTCATCTGAAACCTCAAAATTCTCATCGCAACTTCAGACATTACTGAACACCAATTAGTGCGTCCTTTCTTTGCATCACCTCTTTATATAGCATGTTTGTGTGGGAAAAGCTGGAATGTCTATTTCCTCGCTTTTAGCCAATCACAGTCCAGAAATTTTGGCGTCTCTTTCTCCCGCGTTAAACCCCGACCAAGCGTTGCCGTCTTTGCCTTATTACGTTAGAGCGAAGTCAGCGCCTCTAGCGACTGACGATGAAAACAGGAAATTCATACTGGTGACAAAAAGCAATTATAGAGCCTATTTGACAACTTTGCCATAAAATTATATTATTATGTTTGTGGAGTTGTATATGCACCAGGATAATAATGCCAGCAGTTCAATGCGAAGCTTGGAAACGTCTGGAAATGCTGGTCTAAATTCAAACAAATAAGAGATGATTCTCTTGGTATTGAGAACTGTTGTTCATCTCAAGTCTAGGCCTAAGTGTTCTTTGGCTCCGGTTTATTCGAGAGCAAGTTTCTAGATTGGGAATTCTACAAAGGAGTTTGAAAAGTTCATTAATTTTCATTGATCGAAAAAAACCTATGTAAGTAATGTTCAATGAAGTTTCTAAGTATGTAGAAATTTTTATTGTAACAGTCTCATCTCTTTCCTGACTAATATTAATCGCAGTAGTCCTGGATTATAATTATTCACTATGTAGATCTATTGAATGTATAAACTTGCGGTTTTTTTTTCAAGGAACAATACAATGTCGAGCTACCGTTTCCGCGGTGCTGCGAATGCCGTGGTAAGAAACGTGATTATTACGAATCAATTACACATATATGACATTGTCATAAAATGTCATAGGCTATGTTACATCTGAATAAAAATCCTCCAAGGGAAATTGTTGTATATACATTGTAAGATGTGCTCAGAAGTAATATAAACTTCAACTCAACACTTTGAAGTCACTTTAAAGATTCGGTCTTATGCCTAATGAATTATGGAATGATGCTATTGTTGTGGGCGTTGGTGTAGTATTTACGTGGGGATCTTCGTTACCTGTTGCCGGTTCGAATACACCTCACGCCGCCGCGTAGGGTCATTGAGCAAGTCCTTCGCTCGCAATTGTTTCTGCGCTTCGGCGTGAAACTCCGATGCAGCATCCGCTCTGTCGTCGGGAGCGCCTCTGAGTAGTGAGAGCTTGAATGGCCGCTATAGAAATGGATAGATAAGAAATAAAATATTGGAATGATCAGATTAATATATTGCAGTTTTGTAATGGATGTTGGTAAATGAGATGTGTATAGGTTAGAGCTGCATTGAAAAAAACAACTGTAAGCTTAATGTTCTCCGAAATAGAAAACCACGAGCTATACATGAAGTCTTGTATTTTGTTAGTGAAACATTTAGGGCTAGACATTGCCCAAGCGAGCTGATCATAATGATGATAATAGTAGTGAAATTGATTATGATGATCATGATTAAAAACACTCACTTTGTCAACCGCAATGCCAACAGATATAAACGCAACAACAACTCCAACACCAACTACGACGCCAACTCCAACGACGACGAGAGCAACCTATACAGGAACGTATACAACATCTACATGTATGTATAATAATTATTATCTGTTGTGTGTGTACATGCAAATCTATATAAATAAAAATGTAAAACGCTTCCGTTCGACATGAAGGAACTCGGAAAGTGCTTCACCGATTGTTTTCAAAATTTTACCAAAACGTTCCATTCGAACATAAGCGGGTTTGTGTAATGCCTTTTGGGAAAAAGCGCAATCTTTACGACACAAAAAAACACAACTTTTATTTCCATTCGATATACGTCGATGAAGTCCAGCTATATCGATTTGAACTTTGACGCATCCGTCCGGCGGCGTCCGCCAATTTTTCGGGCGTGTTTTAAAAGGTGTGCCTTTCTCTAGCGCAATATGTAACTGTCGGTTTTTACAAAATCGTTCATTTGCGGCAGTTTTCCGTGCGTCTTTCTAAAACGCATATTTCTAGGGATGGAGGAAGGGGAGGGACGGAGGGGAGGGAGGGGATGAAACGGGAAAGAGGGATGCAGGGAGGGGAGGGGAGGGAGAGGGGGAACGGGAGGGGAGGGGAAGGGAGAAGGGAACGGGTAAGGGGAGGGAACCTAGGAAGGGTGGGTTGGACAGTCTTTTCAGCCACAGCAACGCGTGGCCGGGTACAGCTACTACATAATGTATGTGTTCATTCTCTGGTTGTATGACTGTTTGTATGTGAAAGTGTGAGCTTATAAAATTAGTTTAATGCCCTGAAGTTTACAATGGAACTTTGCATTGAGTTTTCCTTATGAATTAGCGCGTATTTTTCTACGAATAGGGGAAGCCTGGGTATGCGTTTTTTTCTATCAATAAGAAGGCTATGTAATTTTTGCGTATGTATATTTTATGCACATGTGTGTATTTATGCATGTTAAACACTGTGCAACTTTATGTATAGTTGTATACATGCATGAATGTGTGTTTATCTATTTATATATGAACCTATATTATAGGCATATGTATGTAAGCGTGTATGTAAATGCCTTCGGATATCTGTGCGTGTATTAAGGTGTTTTACGTGTGAGTATGTGCTTTAGAATGTAGGTTATACTCTATAGCCTACGTGCAGATTGCGCAGTGAGACTTCAGGGCTTAATGTTGCCGTAGCTTTGCTAATTTGCTTTGCTACTATTGATTTATATAGCACATCTAGTAGAATAATTATTCATAGGCGCTGATATGTGACTGTAACAATTTTTTAAAACTATTTGCTTTGACTGAATTTCAATAGAGCAATTTTTCCTGATTGACAGTCATATTTTATTTCCATATGATTATTATCCCAATATGAGGGAATTGTTTTGTGTCTTTATGTAGACTTAGCTCAGGAAATGCGTCAATTTGATAAAATGCATCGTTCTATCAGTTGTTAATAGGCTAAGTCGCATTATTTCTTGAAATAAAGATGAATTTAGTATTCACCTAGATAATTAGATATAATCTAGTTTTGTTGCTTTATTTGCAGTAACTGGAACAACGCCTACAGGTTGGTTAGCCTTTGATTTCTTTGTCAGCTAAACGTTGAAATTCTGTTTCTGATGTTGCGTGATAACAACTTTCTTTATTTATTGCAGTGATTAAATGCTAGCCTAAGGCTTTTAACTAAATAATTATCGGGTTTCTGATCGATTTGCACAGGAGGGCTTTTTCGGCAACTATTTTGCGCAATATTATACACCAGCTATGGGCCCTAACCAGGAATATAACTCTGGATGTGTTTGACATTTGACTACACTCCTTCATAATTTTATTCATGCACAGTTTACCGAAAATAAACACCGATGATGTTATATCGGCTACTATATAATTAAATAGGCATGATAAATGGCTTTAAGTTCAGGTTTTAACGTGTGGAACTGGTGACAAGCCTTCTAACAGAATGGATAAACGTTATAGTTCATAATTATGGTTTTCTTGAATGGGCGTAAATTCAGGTAATAATAGCATATGGAGTGCATTAATTGCGGGGCGCGGTGGTGCTGTAACGGGTTTGGAGCCCTGGAGCCGTAAGGTTCCACGTTTGAATCAACCTCAAACCGCCGCGTATGGACCTTGAGCTAGTCGTTCACTCGCAATTGTCCACACCGTAGTCGGGAGGGCCTCTGAGATGAAATCTTGAAGGGGGTAACCATGGCAAATGCGTGATATAAATAAAATAAATTCCGATGTCATGTCCCATTTGGATGCAGTACTGTTCTTAGCAGCAGAAACTTTGGAAGCTTGTGGTCTCTTATCATAAAGATCGTAGTACTGTTGCCTCTGTGGTCTCTTATCATAAAGATCGTAGTACTGTTGCCTCTGTGGTCTCTTATCATAAAGATCGTAGTACTGTTGCCTCTGTGGTCTCTTATCATAAAGATCGTAGTACTGTTGCCTCTGTGGTCTCCTATCATAAAGATCGTAGTACTGTTGCCTCTGTGGTCTCTTATCATAAAGATCGTGGTACTGTTGCCTCTGTGGTCTCTTATCATAAAGATCGTGGTACTGTTGCCTCTGTGGTCTCTTATCATAAGGATCGTAGTATTGTTGCCTCTGTGGTCTCTTATCATAAAGATCGTAGTACTGTTGCCTCTGTGGTCTCCTATCATAAAGATCGTTGTACTGTTGCCTCTGTGGTCTCTTATCATAAGGATCGTAGTACTGTTGCCTCTGTGGTCTCTTATCATAAAGATCGTAGTACTGTTGCCTCTGTGGTCTCTTATCATAAAGATCGTAGTACTGTTGCCTCTGTGGTCTCTTATCATAAGGATCGTAGTACTGTTGCCTCTGTGGTCTCTTATCATAAAGATCGTAGTACTGTTGCCTAATTACGCGCAATTACATACTATGTTGCATACTTACTTATTTTTACATTTCGTTCGTTTCTTGTATTCTATTTGCAGTTGTAACACCATCACCGACACCTCCACGTAAGCCAAGAATGGTTTTAATTTGCTTCTTAAATGATTGGCACTTGGAAGATATCTTCTATTACAGATTACAATTGAACATTTATTTAATCATCAGCTTCAATTCTCAGGAACACCAGAAATGTGTCTAGGGACTTTGATCGTAATTTAACCTCCACCGTCCTTATTTCACACTGTTCTTTTTGCCACAGAACAGAACATTTACTGGATAAAGCTGTTCTGCGCATTGCTGAACATTCCGAGCAACATGGCTGCTTGTTGTGCAAAATGAACTCGACGAAAGCAGGCAGAGGATGACAAATACGACTCAATTTTGCGAGTGGTTTTTTAACCAACCACTAATTATTGTAAATACGAAAAAGACGCAAAACACAATGATGTGGCGCAAATTGAGCGGCAGTGCGTTTTGGGCTTCATACTGGTCACCGAGCCATGGACCTAATAATGGCTTAAGGTAGCAACATTTAGTCATGAGGAAAAATAAAAAGAGCCAGAACAACATTTTCATGAGGAATGAGCCAGAGATGACTAGCACGATGAATCAAAACCAGAAAAACCAAAAGGGTAATCGGAATCTTTGTTGGTTTGTATTAAGAACCTGAGAAACTTTTCTACACCATTTTTTTACACCTTGACAAGAGACGATTGTGGCGCAATGTTCGTTTAACTGTTGCATGATTTTTCTTTTTGTACAGATTACTGTATCATCACGTCTGCTCAAGTCGACGGCTATACAGGAAGAGTGTATTTAGAACGAGACGATACACCAGGATTTACATACGGAGATATTGAATTACACATTGGAGACACAGTGGATGTTGGCGAGGTTGTTAACATCGATGCATGCAACACTTAGTAAGATACTTTCTAACAGTATAGGCCTAATACACTTTGGAAAATTAATAAACAGCGTTGCACAATAAACAATACAATCGCAGAACGTACTTTGCAGACCAATGTTCCATTTTCATTAATTTCGTGTGCTTGACCAGTCTCCTCTCTGAATCTAGATTCTAGAAGATGGCTTTTGACTTCGTAAACAGGAAAAGAAAGTTTAATAAAAGGATCTAAAATCAGGCGTAGATATTAAAGTCCTACTTTTCCATCTTAGTGATTAATAAGAAGGAAATGATATGAAATGTAATGTCATCACGGGCCTTCGATTTAAAAATATACATAATTCTATTATATCTTCAAAAATTAGTTTTAGATATCTTTTTCAAGCTAACTACCAGGTATAAAGTAGGCTAAAGAGCGAAACTATGCAAAAGGTAAAGCCAAAAATATTTTAGGTCGGCGGAAACGTCCTTTGTGTTATAAACTGTCACTTAACCAGGGCCGGATTGAGTCATGTTCAACATGTTCGGCCGAACAGGGTCCCACACTTTAGGGGGCCCACACATGTGAAAAAATTAGAGAAAAATTGGTATATTGTATGGAAATTTCCACCAAACGACTAAAAATGTCGTCACCCATTTCTTGAGGAAAAATATGTATATTCTAAAGTAATAATATTCTGACCAAACGTCTAAAAGGTTGTCAGATTTTTCGGCCGATGATCGCAAAAATATTTTCAAACATGACCTCCGCATTTCTCAATCCGGCCCTGCACTGAACTATGGACCCATCCATTTTCAAAAGGCTGGAGAGGTAGATGAGCCAGGAAGGAAGCAATTTAACCTTGGGTTCGACATATCTGTGTTACTGAACTTGTGTCGAAATGCAACTCAAACTTTTCATGATCAGAACAAGTTTATGGAACTATTATTCAGTGTTGATATGTCAATCAATTCGTTTTTCGATATTGTATTTAAAGGGCGATGTAAACAAAATAATAGCTCATTAAATGTGCAGCACATAACAGATTTTATCTATTTTTTTCAGTGAGTGCGTTGCGGACGGCAGTTTCATCTCTCACGTTAGTATGATTGATTTGAAGGTTTCTTTGCACCTTCTTTGCGGACGTTTTCGTAGTCATTAAGTAGGTCTAAGTAGGTCTAATTAGTTAATTAACACCATGAATGAGCGCTAGTTAAAAACTGACGCACAATAATTCTTAACGCCTGTGTTCCTAATGATTACAGGTTATGACAGATTGCATTGCGGTTACTGAAAAATTGTAGAAAAGTCTTTCTAACAGATCAATGAATACGATAATTATCATGCCTTCGTTATCCGGTTTCCTGATAAAACTGTGCAATCTTCTGAACTGTCACAGACACTCGATGGTGTTACCTGGTCAAATCCCGATGACAGATGCATGAATTACTACTGTCACTATGGATTCATAATACAAGGAATTTATCCACACGACTGTGGCTGTGCAGATGTAAGTACATGATTAGTTCAACTTGAATTAAACTTTGATTTCATCCAGCGCCGAAGCCTGCCAAGTGTTCTCAAGGCTTAAACATACTAATAGAGAGGGTTCATACATTATAATAGACTCATACACGCATGAATAAAAACACCGGTTGGCCTGCATGTACGTACGCCTACAAGCCCTACGTACTTATATCTAAGATCATAATGGCTCGGACGTCACTGGATGTCGCTTACATTAAAATTGCAATTGCTATTTTCAATTTCATGTACTTATTTCTTTTACATGATTTATCATCTCTTGTTTGTACAATTAAACTGTATGCATTAGATTATAATACTTCTGGTACATAGTTTACATTTGGTGTTAAAATCAACCCATCTCTCCAAGCCTTTTTCAGGCAAAACCCATGAAATGGTGTGCTTTCAACATTCAGTTTTGATGTGATCAATGGTCTCAGTTACTCGGCATTCTGAACAGGGATCTGTTTCACTTTCGCCTATAACTTTCAACCATTCATCAGAAACACACCGCCTATCCTGAATGTACTAATTTGAACATACAATTTTCTTGGTTTGTCCATATACTTAATATTCGTGGAAAGAAGAGGTTGACTCGATTTATAGAATTTCCGATATTGAGATTTACGAATTGTACAATCTTTTATCAATAAATATATTTCATTTATTTCTAAAAAAAATGTTCTGTCGCTCTTATTGGGATATTGGTTGTAAGTTTTGTATTTGTTTCTTTTCCCCCCTCTAAAAGACATGTCTAGTAGGCCTATCTCAATGATCAATTATTATTTACTTCCATGTTTTTTGCATTATTTATCGATATTTCATTGTGCGTTTACAAATGGAGTAACAAAGACTATACTGAACTACGTACTTACAAGTCTTACATACTTACTCACTTACTCTCTTACTTATCTCTGATAACCCCATACTTTCTTTTGGTAAAGAATCTGCCATCTCATTTCCTGACAATCCATTATGGCTATCCTAAAATAATGCGTCGCCGCCAACGAAGGAATCGTCTTGGACCGTTAGGCTGCAATTTTGTTCAGCTTAGCAGAAAGCCGAACATCCCGATGGCATGCCACAATTAGATAAGTGTGACCCATGAATATTACGATATGACACGGTTTTTGCCAGTGATCAATCAAACCTTTAGCACGCCTCGGTTCAGTTGCAATAACTATAAAAAAGTTAAAAATTAAAAATAAAAAATAAATAATTTGCCGCCGGTCCAATTTTCAGGTCACTGCGTTCATATCAGTATAATAGTATAACACTCAGAATATCTCTCTCTCTCTCTCTCTCTCTCTCTCTCTCTCTCTCTCTCTCTCTCTCTCTCTCTCTCTCTCTCTCTCTCTCTCTCTCTCTCTCTCTCTCTCTCTCTCTCTCTCTCTCTCTCTCTCTCTCTCTCTCCAACAGTAACGTCACTAAGACTCATTTGATGTCCACATAAAAAGCAATCTCAAGTACACCTACTTGGACAGAGTACGAGAAGCTCATTTGCCAATTTTTTCAACCCACTTCTAACATA